>OY294068.1:102819982-103048980 GCA_958510875.1 Endomychus coccineus | reverse complement strand
AAAATCATGCATCCAATGGAAATTCAGAGGTCGCGATTGATTCGTCTGGAGTAGTCAATAGGGAGGATTGTGCCTTTCGAAATAGGAGTCATTCCCTTTGTAGTAGTTGCCTCTTCAGAAGTAGGTGCCTTTTCTGAAGTTGCAAATTTAATGGTTGTGGTCATAGATAACTCTACTACTACTAGTAGAGTTTTCTATGGTTGTGGCTTATTTCTATTGTGTTGGTGACTAGATAAATGCTTCAAGCAAGCGGCGATATGTCAAAGAGTTGGCGGAGTGTGACAAAGGGCGCGCGCGCATTCATTTGTAGCCGCAAGCTCTCTTTGAATTTGCCGAGCTTGTTTGTTGGAATATCAATTTAATTGAATTCTTCTAGTAATAAGATCTAATTTGGCTTACACATCGCAAGTCGCAATTGATCAAAGCGAATTTGCCGAAAGCTGCATGAGGCGAATTTGTAACAATACTGGTGCCTATTTTTATAGACATAATGAATGTTTGATGTTTGTTAAGTAATTTTGAAAACTACCCATGGTATGTAATAATTAGCTCTACCCGATGCTGCTTGCGGTAGATTTTTGAAGTATCACATATCGTCCTACCTCTTTCGTGTAGAGTGTAGACAGACCATACAATTATTTTTAATGGTGTTAGTCTACTTGGAAATAATTCGAGACTAAAATAAATTTTCACGAAAATATATTGACGAGATCACGACAATCGTTTCGTTACATTGTATATAAAACGTGAATCAAACGATATTAAAATAAAATAAACTCATAGCTGCCTTTTACCAAAAATGCTGAACCTTTTTCACGGTTTTTGGATGTTCATATTTTTTCAAAATTGTAGATGAAGTTGAAATGTAGATACTTGCTGGTATAACTTTGATGGATTTTTTCCTGGATGCATTGGGCCTTAATTTTTTAATTTCATCGTAAGTCTAGCTTCTCTTTCCAATACAATGCTCTCTTTCTAGCGCTTTGTCAAACGAGCCATCGTATATTCACGTACCCTAGTCACAAGACAACGTTATTTATGAAGACCCGTATTACCACATAACAAAAGCTGTTAGCAAAGCTTCTTTATTATGTGGTATTACTTCCTATAAAATCGCCGCTCGCATATTAGGTCAATCAATGGAGCTTGGGAATTGAGTAATTGACTATACTTGCAAACAATTCGAAACTTAGGATTCACGTTTGACTTCAAGAGAAATAGGAACTGCAAAAATTTGCACGTTCCTTATGACGCACGGAATATTCTTTAAGCGCCAAAAATGAACAATAAAGTATAACTCTTTGGCAAAAATTGCGAATACCTACGTGCAAACTGACAAAAAACTCAACCATTCCACCCTTGTATCAAGTTTGCATGTTTTTTATCGACAGGAACACATCTAATACCTAATTATTGTGAAAATTGTTATATTTTCTTTGGTAAAAATGTAAAAATCGTGCAAATCACTGTTGAACACCGCCAACGTCGAAGGGATAATTGTGCAAGTTTGCACCTTACAATTTCTTTTGGAAATCAATTATTTACACGAATATGAAGTGATGTATGTCAAAGCAGACAATCGCTTACCGGGAAATTGCCATACATTTTTCATATTTTTTTTCAATTTCTTTTAGCGTGAGGACCCATTCAGCCACTCTGTGTAATAATGAAACTTTCAGTGTACATTTCTGAAGGTATGAGCTTTCATTTGTCATTAAACACAATACGGCACAAACGAGATAGCATACTTAGAAAAAGCAAAAACTGACATTTCTCATAGAATTTTAATTTATTTTTTGGATACACAAGAATGAAAGTGAATAAATCTAAATTTATTTTTACGATTCTCATGTTTTTATTAATTGCACACTCGTACTTTACAGAATAGGTTATCATAAGAAATAATCCAAATGTACATGTTCAGGATAAATGACCATTGCAAATCTACTCTCAATATGCAAATCAACTCATACAAGCATGTCATCACACCACTCCCTGTCATAAGAATTTCAGTAGATTTGGAAACTCAAATATCAGCCCTCTATTGAAGGTGGTACACCTGAAACATCTGGGGAACTTGACAATTTTTATGTCAAAATAGGAGTAAATTATTCAGCTCTGAGATTATTCAGTAATCAAACTTCTTGAATAAATATCTACTTAGAGTTACATACGACTCAAAGTACCTATATTATATGATTTTATGATGATCTTTATGTAAATAGAAATAAGGACCAATTTGATGAAGTTTCAAAATACGAATAATGAATCTACGCCCTACGACATTCATAGGTACGACAGTGGAATTGGTAGTGACGTCACCCTATTGGAGTCAATAATCATCTCCAGGTTTTCTTAGGAAACATCGAAAGCATTCATACAACGCTGCTGCGATGCGCATTCGTATTACTTTCAGTAGGCTTATTCATTACACCGACCATAGAATTTATGGCACCGACAAAGTAAAAGACATGGAAGAGAAACCATGAACCGCTGCATTCTTGTATCATGAGCTCACCGTTTTTGCAACCGCCTTTGACTTTGACATAATGTGTTCATATTTTTTCTGTATGTGTCGCGTGCAGCTCATTAGAATAATTTAAAAGAGGGTTGTAAAATCAACTGACAACTTATCTAAGATACTACCTTAGTGATTATTCAAAGAAAGCTCTTTTAGTAGTATTTATCAATACTATTAAACTATTACCTTACCTTAATTGCGAGTTTTAAGTTTTAGTAATTTTCAAAATGCCAGGTTAAGATAAGCTCTGTAAATACTAGCCATCTCCTTCAAAATGTGGATGTGGATTTTTATGACAATCCAGAATTTCATAAATCGTTACTCAATGAGCTTTGTCAAAATTTAAACAGTAAATGTACGAATTGGAATAGGAAGTTGTTGAAGACCTTCATTTCTCGTCGTGTATTTGAGGAATTATTTTATATTGCACGAAATAGTGACATACGAAAGCTCACACCTTCATGAATGTACATTAGAAGTTTCATCATTGCACAGAGAGGCTGAATGGGTCCTTTATGCAAAAAGAAATTGAAAATGTGAGAATTCTCAGTTTTTATTTTTCCTAAGTATGCTATCTCGTTTGTGCCGTATTATGTATAGTGACAAATGAAAGCTTACTTCTTCAGAAATGTTTCATCCTTGCAGTGAAGCTGAATGGGTCCTTACGCAAAAAGAAACTGGAAAAAATAAATAAATTTATGAGAAGCCTCAGTTTTAATTTTCTCTAAGTATGCTATACCGTTTGTGCCGTATTGTGTATATTGATAAATGAAAGCTCACATTTTAGGAACGAAACTGAAAAAAAAATATTTCAATTCAAATTAAAAACCCGTTTTAAGCCAATATTTACGCTGAGGCCAGATTTACGTATTGAGATCGCCCAGTTTTAATAAGCCCATATTGGCTTTTGTGTTCTAATTTTTTTAAGGTCTAATTTGAATGCAATATTCTTTCAGTATTGCTATAAAACTCCATTCTCTTCAAGTAATAAGTACTTGAAGGTAACATCTACCATATTATATCATTAAATCATGATTGTTGATAAGGTCTATTTTTGAGTAGAATATGTTAGTTTATATAATAAAATAGAGATAATAAAATAGAAAAGAACTATGTTCCATTCATCCTTTTTTACTTCTTCATAGCAGCTATTTTCCCCACAGTGAATTGAGTAACTCAAGGAGCAAGTAGGGGAATCTAGTGATAAAATTGACTACTTATAAATTCTAAAAATTCAAAAATTGTTCTATTTGAAATTAAAAAGTCCATAATGACAACATATAACCCAAGATAACAAGAAAAAGCTTCAATCTCTTTCCGATACTAATTTTTGGAGATTTGATGGTAAATGTTAATGTTAACGAATGTTAATTAAAAGTGCTTGAAAGTAATTTTCACAAAAAAAATGAATATTAATATAACAAAGTAGAATAGAAACACTAATTTTTTATTATTGTACCATAAATAGCTTAAGATTGTAAGTTTTTTCATACATTTGTATCGTTTGAAGTTGACACGCTACTGTTGAAACTATAGTCACAATTGTGTTTCTATAGTATATGTGATGAAAAACCAGGGTTTTTATTTTATGTTATTATAATATGATAAATTATTACAAAGTAACGGCTTCCACCATTGAATTGTTTTATGCATAAATATTATTGATAAATGTATGGACTAATTCATGTAGAAGATTGGGATCGGTGAAGTTTAACTTAATGTTGATGTACTGTTTATAAGTTATATAGTAAATGTAAAACCACCTACACAAAATGATACGTTCGGTAACAATATTCGTGTTCCTCGTATAAAAAAAGGATAAAAATACTCAAAGTGGCGTAATTATAAATGTTCATTTATTAGATTTTTATGGTTAGAAACGCATTCTTAACAACCAAAATCAACTTAATTGATATAGAGCACCATGGATTAGAGTTATGAAATTCAAATTTGTAAGAGAAAATTTGATAGATAGGGGACTAGTTTAAATTTCGTTGATCAATTAAAAGTATATTGCAGTTTTTATATTTTATTAATGCTTAAGGAATATAAATAATTTACTCTTAAACATATCACAAGTGGTTTAGTTAATTTGTGAACGTTGCACAAAAAGTATGCTCTCCTTTAACAGAGCATTGAAAGAAATACCTCATCGAGAAGACAAATGAAAAATTCCAATATTAGAATTAATTGAATCTTTGCTAGGTGTGTACATAGACATTTGAATTTTAATTGCTCCCTCTGTTTATATTAACTTGGACTTATTTGTAACTAAAATCTGAAATGCTCAGTGTAACCAATCAATTGTTATTAGGTTGTCTAAGTTCAAATTTCATATTATTGCGCCATATTATTGACCAATGAGAACGTTGGATTATAAACCCATAAGAAAGTGTATAATGTCTACAAATCTCGCGCTTAAAGCAGTTAATTTAAGGCGTAGTACGACTGACATGGTGCCGCATGATACAATGAATATGGTGCCGTATTATTTAGAAGAAAATTGACAGGAATCCTGATTGGTATTGTGGGAGACTGGTGTTATGCAAATAATTGTTTAACAAATTACTCGTGCTTGTGCAAGCGAATGTTAAAATTGTTAAATATGTATGCTTTAGTGCAGTACATAGATGATAACGTTTATTACGTTTGTAAAAAGGATTGGATCATTCAAGACGGAGAGATTTTCATGGTAAAATGGGTGAATGGTGAATATTACAGTGCCAAAGTGTTGGCACTTCATATCAAGAAAAACGTGTTATTGAAAATTAAATTCAATATTGAAAGAATGTTTCCACGTGTCCTACTAAGTCCGTTAAAACTAATTAAACCTATCTCAGGAAATGATACTGTGAATTATGTGAGAAATAATAATCTGGAATCTGCATCTAAAACTTTGGTACAAAATGCGTCGAATTCATCAAAAGAATGTTGGCAAACTGACCAGGTATTTGAGATGTCAAAAGTACTTGTACCAGATTGTAGTAATGTGATGGAATCTGAAAATATATTAGTGCAAAATACAATTAATATATCTATCCAACAAGAAGAATGTTTCCAACCTACTGACCAGATGAATTTTGAAATGATACAGGATGTCGTGCTTGATAACACAATGGAATTTTCATTTCCAGAATTCTCAAGAATCTCTTCAGAAACAATGAATGCACAAACTGAAAATACAACATTGTCTACTAAAAATATAATTTCATCTGTTTTATGTACATCGATGGAAGGTGAGTTGAAAAAAATTTCCCTTCCTAACTTTATAAATTATCATCTGTATCTATTTTCTTTCACAGATCTTACAAATTTAGATGTTGAAGATAGTAATAATACAGTACAATCTTCCTTGCTTGGGGAAAAAAGAGATTATTGCTGCTTCTGCAAAAAGTTAATAACCAAATTTGCGAGACATATAACAACATGCCACAAAAACGAGCCAAAAATTATGGTCATTTTGGAATATGCAAAAGGTATAAACTGATTTGAATTTTAAATTTGCAAGAAAACTTCATTCTCCATGTTAAACATCATATCTAGTTCTTTTTCAAGCCTACTACTTATAAAATAAATTAGTTGCAGCTTTTATTAGTCACTTTTTTTAAAATTACGTATAGTGATTCAAGATGAACTAATAATAGTATATTTTGAACCCTGTTATTCTATTGGAAAATAGCAATTTATGTAATGTAGGGAATAATAAAAGTCTCTTTCCGAAGTTCTTTTTTGAGATGGCCAGTGTCGCACAATATCCTTGGAGCATGTTTTGTTCTTTATTTGCTATTTATGCTTACAATTATAACCTGCATTGGGTGATTGTTTTGTATAATCGTAATTATTGTTATAGCTTATGTACTGTTTGTTTTTTAATGTATATTGTAGTGACCTTCTTCATAAAAAATTCTGTAGTTCATTTTCATTATTTTCATCCCTTTTACATTGTTTGAATGTGAAAAAAAATATTTCTCCATGATATCGTTATTTAAAAATTGATGTTTATTGATCTGAGGATGCTTGATGGATATCAAGGGAAACCGGTCATTTGAATAAAAAATTTTGATTATTCCCTACCAACATTATTTGTGATATTGGTACATTATATGTAATAACATAGCTATAAAACATATTGTGTAAATAAAATTGAAAACTTGAACTTTGAATTATGAAGTATTTACCTATCTAATTCTTATTATTTAAATATTTCCAAAGAGTTGCATGTTAGGTATCATTAACAAAAAGGTAAACACAAACTGATGATTGTGCTAATATGTAATACTTTTACAGAACGTTTCTGCTTCAATGTTCATAAAATATTGTTTTATTTTAACATTTTGGGAGTTATAATGTCTCAAGGGGGTTTATAAAAGCATTTTTTTTGCTGTTATTAATGAACTTGAATAAAAGACGAATGAGCAAAAGTTAATTTTTCTTGTTAAATTAAATGATTTCATATTTAAATAAAATCATGAGTGTTTCATTGAAGAGGGTACAAGGGTACTTCACTAGGCAACTTTTTTTTTTTTAATGTTTTCAACATTCAGGAAATTCTGCAATTTTAAAGTGAAAAATTCGAAATAATGTATGTGTGCACATATTTAATTTACTCGAAAATGAAGGGTGTTTAGATTTTCTAATTTTGCATAAAAATTTGATAAATGGAAATATCCAAAAATGTTATGGGTCGAAATCCTTCACACCTCTCTAGATTAGCACTCATGATTGTTTAAAAAAATTTTAGTAAATTGTTGTCACAACAAATTATAAAAACTACAAACTCTTATTCATTTATCTCGTCAATAGTAGAGAAATCCGTTATTTATTAGCTCTCTTTTAAAAGAGAGCGGTGAATTTGAAAAATTGTTTTTGAATAAATTATAAATGGGTCCCAATTTAAAAATGTTGCAATAACTTTAACATTACAATTCTTTTATAAAGTGGAAAAGGATTGGAATGACTACAGCTTTGTTTAAACACCTTTGCTATGTGTAATTAAAGATTTTTAAACAAGAAATTTAGAAGATCAGTATATGTAAATAAAAATACCAATTTTACTCACAATATTTTGTTTCAGTGAGTAAACTTAATCTTTTTATTCATATATACTTATCATATATGATGAACTCACATAAGCTGCCAGTACCAGAAACTGTATGACAGAGTTAGAATCAAATGAATTCATATATTGAAAGTGGGGCCCCGACATCCAATTTGAATTAACTTTAACTGTGTATCTTTATCTCTTGATCAGGTGAATTTTTGTTATCTCCATTAAAAGTGTGTAGGCGATTATTCTGATTAATTAGGTATTATTTCATTCAAAAAAGGTGCACGCTAAAGAAAATACAAGAGTATCATATTAAGTTAAACAAGCAATTGACGGATAGTTTCAAGTCGAAAGTGGTTCTACACTAGCACCTGAGAATCCTTAGACACGGAACATTTATATAGTGTTATAGTGTATTTACAGAAAGAGTTTTTCTGTACAAAAGAATATTTTTTTAATTTTATGACATTTTGATATGAAATTGAAGTCTTCTAAATATCGAAACAATACTGTTTAAAACTGGGACATCTTATAATTTGTACATTATAATGTTTATTTCCATTATGTTACCTTTCATACCTTTATACTGATAGATTTTTCTCATAGGAACTAAAGAGAGAGCACATCTTATTATGGAAATTAGGAACGAAAGCAATTACTTCTACAATACTGAAATTGGGAAAGAGAGTGGCAACATTATAGTTTCTAGAAGACCACAACAATGTAAAAATCGAACTGCAGATCACTATATACCTTGTGGAAATTGCAAAGCTATGTATGCGAAACATACTTACAGAAGACATTTTGCCAAATGTACTAAGCTCAATACCAACACCAAAGATGCATTAATTAGTAGTCGAAGATTGTACGATAATGTACATGTTAGAGCATGTACTGTTCTAAGAACAGAAATTTTTCCAGTTATGAGATGTGATTCTGTTGTGGATGTCGTCAAACATGATGAACTTGTTATAATATATGCCAACAAATTAGCTATCAAATATAAACATAAACATCAACATAACATGATTCGAAGTAAGTTAAGAGTAATTGGTCGTTTTATCCTAGAATTTAAAAAGTCCAATCCAAGTATATCTTGTTTGTCAGATATCTTTCACCCAAAATATTTTGATGCTGTATTACATACGATTAACATCATTGGTGGATATCATGAAACTAGCGGTACTTATAAATCTCCTGGAACAACATTTAATTTAGCTTCCATTATAAAAGCTCTGTGCAAACACTTGATTGCAGAATATATTAAACAAAGAAATCATGTTAATAAAAAATTAGTAAAAGATTTTAAAAAATTGATAGAAGATGGGCTTACATTTGGTATATATAAAAATGTACAAGAACAACAGGAAGAACGAAGATATCGCAAATTGATTCAACTTCCGTCTTTAAATGACATAAAATGTCTAAGTAAATATCTGGCAACAAAAAGAGCAGAGGAGTTTCGAAGATTGAAAAAGGAATTCAATTATAATTCGTGGAAAAACTTGTTGGGCTATCTTCTTACTTCCATACAAATATTTAATCGGCGACGATCTGGGGAGATTGAAAGAGTACACATTGAAGATTTTAAACTTCATCAAACAATTGACAGTGATGATTTACAATTGTTGAACAGTATGAGTCAAAAGGCCCGTTCCCAAGTTGGACGATTTGTTAGATTTAATATACGTGGAAAATTAGGAAGAACAGTACGTGTAATAATCAGCCGTGAATTACTTATGATGCTTGAATTAACTTCGACTTACAGATCCATGGCTGGGGTTTCAACCGAAAATCCTTTTCTGTTTGGTTTACCTTCGAGAGATAATATACGTCATAATCATTTGAAAGCCTGCGATTTGATGAGAAAATTTTCTGTGGAATGTGGAGCAGAAAACCCTTCATCTTTAAGGGGAACAGAATTGCGCAAACATTTTGCAACACATTGTATCCAATTAGAGTTAGAACCAGCCAGAATTAAAGAAGTTGCAAACTTCATGGGACATGGTGATAAAATTCATGAGCAATATTATAGAATCCCTCTTGTTGCTAATGACGTTACCATAATGGCAGATTTGTTGAAAAAAGTACAAGGAGATGATTCAGATGAGGAAAGTACAATAATTTCCAATCCATCATTTCATTTAAAGAAAGCACATAGAAGTATGCAAGTTGATGAGTCATTTGAAAACATATCAATTGAACAAGCTGTCAACTCAGTCGGAAATCAAGAGGAATTTGAATCTTCTGGTAAGCCTTATTTTACAATGTTTTGCTCAGAAAATTTAACATTGAAAAATAAAATTCTACAAATATTCCACATAAATGTATCAAAGGTACATACAAAATACAACTATAATATATAAACCTTTAGCAGTGATGCTATTGTTATTCTTATTGTTATTTGATATTGAAAATACATATTAATTTATTACAAGTATTTCTTATTATGTATATGTGCCCTTGTGTTAGGGAATAACAAACTGTGATATTCGCCATTGATATCTGTGAATATTACTATATTAGTTTCTTTTCATCCCAAATTAGTTTCCACATTTTTAGTACTATTTCAACTTTTCTTTTTATTTTTTACAGGGTCATTCAAGCACGCTTTCCTTAGAAAATGTTTAAGTTAGAATAATATTAATTGAACTTGAAAATTGACCATTTTGGGGTTTTATTCATGGTTATAATGCTATTGAAGTGAACTATTTTGAGCCAGCTAACATTTCTGGTTAAACCGGAAGTTGATCTAAAAATGGAAACCAACTTTTTTATCTAACTTAGATATCTATTGATGAAATTTCTATTTCTGAAAATGGTACATATCATATATCTAGTATACACCGTCTTTAAATTATTCTTTTTTTTAATCCTAAATTTTCTAGCTTACCTTGAATGTCTATTATTTTTAAAACTGATTTTCAATCAGTTTGAACTTATACATCATATTTTTAGATTTTAGTATGAACGAGAACTAGGTATAAAGTTACTCATAATTATTATCCAGTTTTGTTTTTAATGAAATTTCAACTACAAATATTACAAATAGACCTTAATTAACTATATGTCAAAGTTGAGTTTCATTATTGATTATGATAATACTCACAATATTATTTGTTTTTTGCCAAACACTTTTTTGTAAGTTGTTTCTTGTTCCAAGTATTGGAGATCTAATTTGTGTATCCCTACAAAAAGAAATTTAGTGGTGTCGGATCTGGTCCCCTAGGGTGCATTTTTCAGTGAGCATCTCTTCCATGGTAGCAAATGGCTTATGCCATTACATACCTCCTCCGATTTCCAAAGAATATTGGTAATTTTAATTCAAATACTAAATATTATAATAATTTAATTCGAAACGTTATCACGGTCTTTTAATGATGCTCAATTCGTAATCCCACCAAAAATCTGAACAAAATTGATTGTAAATTTTGAGTAAACATCTAAAAATATTGGAATAACTTCAAAACAATTGAAAATAGGTATAGAGATATGCTAATATCACTAGATGCAGAATTTAATTCTACATATTTATGATGGACTTATAATTAAATATGCGTCAAAATATGGCAATACATACATATTACTTATACAGTTTCATAAATTGAAATTTATGTTATTTCAGATGATGATTCTGTAGATGTGCGTCGGCCCATTGCTAGACGTTCATGGTCGACACCAGAACGAACGGTAGTAAAAAAAGCATTTGCTGAACTGATTGTGAAGAAACAACTTCCTTCTCTAAAAGACTGTCAACATCTTGTTACCACAAATCCAGAGCTCTGTCGACGTACCCCCCAACAAACCAAAGCATGGGTACATAATTATATTCGAAGAATATCTCGAACATAATTACAAGAAATCAAAAATTTATAATAAACGTTATTTAGTTTTTATAGAAGTTTTATTATCAATATTACAGTGAATATATATTTATAATAGGAAAGTTTGATCAGAATAACGAAAACCTAAGTTATAATTCAAATATAATGAGTAACTAATATAACTGATCTAAATCTTTCTATAAATACATTATTGATGTTCGAGTTTAATGGATAATAGCAATATATATTTTATATCATGTTTTAAATTTGCTCATAATTGTAATTTAATTCTTCTCTATAAATATAATATTTTGATAACACCTGTTTATGAAAGTTCTCATCTGTCATTGTGTTGGGAGTGGATATGTCAGTATTAATGTTGAGAGAAAGTATGGACCTTCAATTGAAACATACATTCTGTTCTCAATAATATACAGGATGAATTAAGTGCAATAAAAGACCTTATCTTACAAAATGAATTTATTATCGTTTCGTAATTTTACATTGCAATTTCAGGACCAAATTTTCCACCACAATAAAAAGAACCACACACATTTAATATGAAAATTAATTAAAAGGGATGACCAACCAATTGAAAAGAACGGGATAATTGACAAATCCGCATCCTAATATCTCAAAAATTTGTTGCCATAATAAATATAATTTTGCAAGATACAGGGTTCTATTACATGTAATCCATAATGTACTTGTACGAAGTCGAAAAACATAATAAATACAGGAGTTTGGTAAATGGATAAACTTCCCTAGTGTATAATTTTTTCATAATAAATTCAGTTGAATTCACTATTCTTTTTTGATATATATGACCATGTGTAGGTAAATAAAAAAAGTTAATGGTTAAATGCAATTATTTATTAACATTAGCATAATAATTGATATAATGATCATAATTTTATAGAATGGATATTTGATCTCATTCACTATGCTTTTCGATTTATCTGGAGAGTATGTGTAATACATATACAGTTACCAAATATTAAAATGAAAACTTCATATACCTACCTACCTACCTATTAATGGAGTTATATTTTTAGTTAATCGACCATCAGATTCAATAGGTGTTTCATCGTAAAGTTCAGTCAAATGCTTTTCTTTCATTTTAACCTCTTCATGGTTTTTAAGGATAGTCACGATTATAGCATAATACTTTTTAAAAGTAACATTTAAACTTACTGAAATCATTGGATATTATTCACTATACAGTGGAACTTCTTTCTTACTACAACTGACAACATGTTGCCATCGAAATTGATTTAAACAGCATAAATCTGTTTTAGACACAAGAAACTAAGAATAGTATCTCGAACTCCTCATTTGTTCGGTTCTAAAGTTCCTTCATTTGTCTATGAGTAGATACATTACATCTCCTAAAGGCAGATTCTTTATTTATCTATAGGTAGCGTGAACCTATTTCTATTAATGGAGTAAGAAAAATGGGGATTGGTTGCAAACTCAGGTCCTGAGACATTATGTTAAAGCCTAAACTGATATTCAATAATTTTTAAATGGTTATAAAAAAAGTGTAGCTATTACTTATATATGTCTTTTATGATTACACTATAATATATGTAACTCTTTGACTTTTCATTTGAAAACTACTTACTATTTAATTCTGTCCTAATTTCATTCACTCATAATTCTCAACTTTTTTCACCTAAATGTAGCAATCGTCATATACAAAACTGTTAGTACCGTCTAAAATAACTAATCTATCATGTAAATAGATTAGAATTATCATCCATAATCTGATAGTATAATATTACTGTATTAGTTAATTCAAATTTGTGAATTACATGTAAATTTTACATGAGGTTTAAATATATTTGTATATAAATATACAAATTTCACAACATTATTCTGAATGGCCATACATTTATTCCTAATATTTGTGCTTTACTAGATACTACATAGATAATTTCTATAAATATCTTCCAATTTCGGCACGGTATATAGATAATTTAAATTGAACTTTGTATACAAATTCTTAACCTGATTACACTACAATGTCTTTTTTAATTTCAGAAAGTTTGTTGCAAGTTTAAATCAATACTTACTAGTTTAACAGAGTTACTGAAGATTACGTTCTCTCACTGAATCTCAAAATGAAAATTCAATTGTAGATCAAAATAGTTCAAATTATGGCATTATATTTTTATGTCATTCAAATGTATTATTAAAAGCTGTAAGTTTTCATATGTATCTATGTTGACCCCGAGATAAATCTATTCTTACTTATATTCGTACGCATTACATTCACATATATGATTTTTATTGTATATATGCATTTGAATGGTAATACATTACTATGTATACATTTGTTTCACATTTATACTCTATACTTTTTCATTTATACCTATATACTATATGATTTGCCTCTCAAGCTATTTGCAACCAAAATAACATATGATTCTACCTTTTGTGGGCGGCGTTGCCAAGCTACGCAAGCTGAATACTACATTTAATACGATCATTTTCTGCCTGACCTCATAGTCATCCTTTCATAATAAAAGACAGTTCCGGGTCGACCCCGAAAAACCATTATTGACCCAATACTAGCCTTTGTGTTGACGTATTGGCCTCGAAAGGCACTTATCACATATATATATATATATATATATATATATATATATATATATATATATATATATATATATATATATATATATATATATATTTATATATATATATATATATATATATATATATATATATATATATATATATATATGTTTCTTCTTAGGTTCTCGCGGACGTAATGTGTAGAACTGGATTCTCGGGTATTGATCCGCGTTGTGTGGTTTCGGTCCTCAAAAGGACCAATTTCACGACGTTTCGGCAAAGTCGCATTTGCCATCTTCAGGCGATTCGACCGTAGAGTCTGGAAAATCTAGGCGAACTGACGCTTACTTGGAGGGACAGGTATTTATATCCCTCGTTATGTTTGACCTTTGGACTTTCGAACTATTTCACGCTTGGTTGATTTCTACGTGTTTGGCTCCGAGTGACACGTTTGGATGACGTCATTGCGACGCTGGAATCAGCCGGAAAGTTTCCGTGACCTGTTGCACGTGCACTGGATATCACGTTCTCTCTTGTTTTTGGTTTTATCTTCCGACTTTCTAAAGCGGGTTTCCATGTTGCTGGTAATCTTAGTCCGTCATCTCGTTTGTTAAGACTATGTGGACGTTTCTCGATCTCTATTGCCTCCCTGGTTATTCTGGTGTAGAAGTGTTTAATGTTGGCTAGAGTCTTTGTGCCGCTAAAGTTGATCATATGGCCAGTACTTCTTACATGTTCAGCTAGTGAAGACGTGGTTTCGTTTTTCGACACAGCGTTTGCATGTTCAGTCTTTCGCACATCAATGCGTCTGTTGGTCTGCCCGATGTATGTCTTTTCACAATTACCACATCTATTTATATATATATATATATATATATATATATATATATATATATATATATATATATATATATATATATATATATATATATATATATATATTCTTCTTACGTTCTCGCGGACGTAATGTGTAGAACTGGATTCTCGGGTATTGATCCGCGTTGTGTGGTTTCGGTCCTCAAAAGGACCAACTTCACGACGTTTCGGCAAACGAAGCCCTAGAGATCATCCAACATAAATACAAACCGGAAGGATACATTATTGACTTGGCCAGACACTGTGTATCCAATACTTACTTTATGTACGAGGGACAGCGATATAGGCAAATCGAAGGAGCACCGATGGGACCACCAATCTCACCAGTGATCGCAAATCTTTTCATGGAGGATTTTGAAATTAAAGCTCTTAACACAGCGCAACTAAAACCCAAACTTTGGCTCAGATATGTAGATGATATTTTCGTTATTTGGCCACATGGAGAAGGACAACTAAGAGGGTTCCTCGATCACCTGAATGGAATCCATGATCGGATAAAATTCACAATAGAAGCCGAAGAGAACAATCAATTACCATTTCTAGATGTTTTGGTAACAAAGAAAACTCACCGCAGTGTGGGACATACAGTATTCAGAAAAAAGACCCACACGAACCGACATTTGAATAGTAAATCGCATCACCATCCATCCCAGCTACAATCAGTCGTAAATACCCTCATGACAAGGTCAAAACGTCTCGCTGATGCGGAGAACTTCGATGGAGAAATGGAAACCATCCGAGCAGCCCTTAGGATGAATGGCTATTCAAGAGAACAGATTCATAACTCTCAACGCAAAAATGAGAAGGATGTCAACAATGAAGATCAACCAGTGGGAAATGCTTTCCTACCTTACATAAAAGGCGCAACTGACAAAATCTGCAAAATACTGAGCCGTCATGATATCAAAACAACCTTCACAACAGATAGGAAAATCAAAAAAATTTTCTTCGGAATCCAAAATACAGAATTCCTCTGGAATGCCAAGGAGTGTACGAGGTGCCATGTGGTAATTGTGAAAAGACATACATCGGACAGACCAACAGACGCATTGATGTGCGAAAGACTGAACATGCAAACGCTGTGTCGAAAAACGAAACCACGTCTTCACTAGCTGAACATGTAAGAAGTACTGGCCATATGATCAACTTTAGCGGCACAAAGACTCTAGCCAACATTGAACACTTCTACACCAGAATAACCAGGGAGGCAATAGAGATCGAGAAACGTCCACATAGTCTTAACAAACGAGATGACGGACTAAGATTACCAGCAACATGGAAACCCGCTTCAGAAAGTCGGAAGATACAACCAAAAACAAGAGAGAACGTGGTATCCAGTGCACGTGCAACAGGTCACGGAAACTTTTCGGCTGATTCCAGCGTCGCAATGACGTCATCCAAACGTGTCACTCGGAGCCAAACACGTAGAAATCAACCAAGCGTGAAATAGTTCGAAAGTCCAAAGGTCAAGCATAACGGGGGATATAAATACCTGTCCCTCCAAGTAAGCGTCAGTTCGCCTAGATTTTCCAGACTCTACGGTCGAATCACCTGAACATGGCAAATGCGGCTTTGCCGAAACGTCGTGAAATTGGTCCTTATGAGGACCGAAACCACACAACGCGGATCAATACCCGAGAATCTAGTTCTACATATATATATATATATATAAATATATATATATATATATATATATATATATATATATATATATATATATATATATATATATATATTTATATATATATATATATATATATATATATATATATATATATATATTCGCTGTGGTTTTCTTTTGCTGGTTTATCTAAAGTAAGTTGTGGGTTCTCTTAGGTTTTTCAGCAATTTTAAATGAATTATCTCAATGAAACAATCTTTTCATTCGACGCGTTTCGGCTTTCGCCTTCTTCAGGAATTTATTCATTGTTTACATTATGAACTGAAATTTAACAAAATATTTTTATATTAATTAGCTGTATGCACAATCTGTATTTATGACAAAGTTTTTCAGTTTGTTATGAGCATTGACTTTAGTTTCATATTTAAAATTTATGTGTACAATAACATAATAACTAACTTAGTTCGGTGATTATGTACAAAATAAATTAATTTTTCATGAATTATTTGAATTTTGAATATACTTATTACGTGATAGAATACCAACAGATTTCGTTTGCGTATGTTGGGGTTTGAGATCTTTCTGATATTGGTGACTAGTATGTTTAATTTACTTACGTGAGTTGATTTTACGGAAGCACACACTCATCATGGCTTTGAAATTCAGACTGAACACAGTTTGCAGAATGGGTTTTTGTTCTGAATGTAAGGGTAAGATACCCTGCTGGTTGACCGTTTGTTACACTTGTTAGATATCACTGCCTGTTTGCATTAAAATTTAATTGCTAACATGTGGCTCTTGTATCATATGTCTGTTTGACTGGACTATTTCAATTTAGTTACTTTAAAGAATTATATTATATATTTGCGAAAGATTATTCATATCGGTCTTATCGTTTACGCAGTTTTGATTTTTTTTGATGTGTACCATTTCTAAAAATATTCGACTCTTCTCATTTTGTTCTTTTTCTATTATGTCGAAATGCTCAAAATTGAATTTATGTTTAGTATTTGTCTCGTGTTTTTTTAACGCTGTTGAGTTTTTTTGATATTTATGACCTTTGATTCGTTCTTCTATGTTTTGTTTTGTTTGTCCGATGTATATTTTGTCACAGTCTGTACACGGAATTTTATAAATACAATGTGAAATTTTATTTTTGGGAATTTTGCTTTTAAGTTTAGAATATAAATGTTTTAGATTATTATCATTTTTATGTGCTATTGTAAAATTGTATTCTTTTAGAATAATATTGAGTTTTTCTGAGAGATGTTGAACGTATGGGAGTCTTATATATTTTTTAGTTTCTGTGTCTTCGTGGTTTATGGTTTTATTGTTTTCGTTGTAGTATTTGTGAATTCGGTTTTTAAAAATTTTGTTTATGAATTTTTGTGGATAATTATTGTCTGTAAGAATAGCTTTTGCTTTAGTTATTGCAGAATTGCGATATTCGGGATCGCTTAAAATGATTGCTCGATCAGCTAAACCTGTAACAACATTTCTTTTATGATTGTTCGGGACTATTGCTTCATAATTCAAATATCGGCCCGACCAGGTCGGTTTTGTATACCATGATGTGGAAATTTTGTTGTTATTATTTATTAGAGTGAGGTCAAGGAAGTTAATTTGTTTGTTGTTTTCTGTTTCTATAGTAAATTGTAATTTCGAATGGTAGTTATTGAACGCGTTAAGTAAATTCTTGAACTGTGTTTGTGGTATAGCTGTGAGGCAGTCATCGACGTACCTTTTGAAGAAAGGTAGTTCAAAATTCAAATTTTTGATGACATTCATTTCAAGCTCTTCCATCACTAATTGGGCTATTACTGACGATATGGGTTGGCCCATTGCACATCCAAATACTTGAGAATAAAAGTTGTCTTTGTACTGAAAGTATGTGGATGTGAGTGTTAAATTAATTGCATTTATGAATTCATTTAATGGTAGCGGCGTGTGGATTTCTATTTCTTTCCATTTTTTAACTATGATTTGTTCAGCAATGTCAATAGGTATGTTGGTGTATAGTGATTGTACGTCTAATGAAATTAGTTTTTGATTATTACCTAATGTAATGGTATTGATGAATTTTTTAAACTCCCATGAGTCTTTGATGTAGTGTTCGGTTTTTCCTAGAATCGGTGATAAACAATTGGCTAAATATTTAGATAAGTTGTAAAATGGACTTTGTATACATGAAATGATCGGTCTAAGTGGTATGTTCGGTTTGTGTAGTTTGGGTAAACCATAAATTTTGGGTGGTAAGGCGTTATTTATTTTTAATTTGTAAGTCATGTTTTTTGGCAAAATATTAGAGTCTTCCCATTTCTTGATTAAATCGTTATTCATTTTTTGGAAAATTTTGGTGGGATCTTTTTTCAATTTTTTGTATGTGGAGATGTCATCTAATAGTTGAGTCATTTTGTTTTCGTAGTCAATGGTATTGATGATTAAGGTTTTGTTACTTTTGTCTGGTTTCAATATTGTTATTTGTGGGTTGATTTTGATGAATTGTTTTGCTTTATTTATATTGTTTTTAATTTTTTTATCATTCGTGTTAATTTCCGAACTTTGTGATTTTTTAAAATTATAAATGCATTGTGTGACTTTCGATCGAATTTCTTGTTTTGAGCTATTAGAATGGTCATTTATTTGTGCCTCAATGTTAGCAATTATATTTTTCACAGGGATATCTTGTCGGTCATATTGTATTGCGAAATTTGTGCCTAAATTTAGAATATTCAATACGTTGTCTGGAATTTCGGTATCAGATAGATTTTCAACCCATTTATTTTGACTGTTTGAATTTATGGTCGAGTTATTTTTACAGCTTAATTTCTTAATTTTATTCACTTGCTTTTCTTTAATTTTTATGAACAGTTTTTCATTCATTTGACTGAAATAATTCATGAAGGGTTGTAAATGTTGTTCATTAGTGTTGGTTTTCAAGTGTAATTTAATTTTCTGGATTTCCTTTTCTATTCTGCAAATTGTTTTAGTCGTATCGGTGATGAGTAAATTTAAAGTTTTAAATTGAAATTTTTCGGTATATTTTGTAAAACTGTCCTGTAGATTCTTTGATAGAAATTGAATGTGTGTTGTTTTAAATTGGATAAATTTAGGTTTGAATTTCTGATTTTTACATTGTAATAGGTATATTCTTCTATTTTTTTGTTTGATTAATTTATTTTGTAGTTTATTCATATGTGATATTTGTTGATGTATAGCATTGCCAAATTTGTGTTTTATTTCTTCGATAATTTGTTGGTATGAAGAAGACTGGTGATTGAGATGTGTTCCTTCCATTTTCACCTGGGAAGTTTCTATAAATTCGCTGTGGTTTTCTTTTGCTGGTTTATCTAAAGTAAGTTGTGGGTTCTCTTAGGTTTTTCAGCAATTTTAAATGAATTATCTCAATGAAACAATCTTTTCATTCGACGCGTTTCGGCTTTCGCCTTCTTCAGGAATTTATTCATTGTTTACATTATGAACTGAAATTTAACAAAATATTTTTATATTAATTAGCTGTATGCACAATCTGTATTTATGACAAAGTTTTTCAGTTTGTTATGAGCATTGACTTTAGTTTCATATTTAAAATTTATGTGTACAATAACATAATAACTAACTTAGTTCGGTGATTATGTACAAAATAAATTAATTTTTCATGAATTATTTGAATTTTGAATATACTTATTACGTGATAGAATACCAACAGATTTCGTTTGCGTATGTTGGGGTTTGAGATCTTTCTGATATTGGTGACTAGTATGTTTAATTTACTTACGTGAGTTGATTTTACGGAAGCACACACTCATCATGGCTTTGAAATTCAGACTGAACACAGTTTGCAGAATGGGTTTTTGTTCTGAATGTAAGGGTAAGATACCCTGCTGGTTGACCGTTTGTTACACTTGTTAGATATCACTGCCTGTTTGCATTAAAATTTAATTGCTAACATGTGGCTCTTGTATCATATGTCTGTTTGACTGGACTATTTCAATTTAGTTACTTTAAAGAATTATATTATATATTTGCGAAAGATTATTCATATCGGTCTTATCGTTTACGCAGTTTTGATTTTTTTTGATGTGTACCATTTCTAAAAATATTCGACTCTTCTCATTTTGTTCTTTTTCTATTATGTCGAAATGCTCAAAATTGAATTTATGTTTAGTATTTGTCTCGTGTTTTTTTAACGCTGTTGAGTTTTTTTGATATTTATGACCTTTGATTCGTTCTTCTATGTTTTGTTTTGTTTGTCCGATGTATATTTTGTCACAGTCTGTACACGGAATTTTATAAATACAATGTGAAATTTTATTTTTGGGAATTTTGCTTTTAAGTTTAGAATATAAATGTTTTAGATTATTATCATTTTTATGTGCTATTGTAAAATTGTATTCTTTTAGAATAATATTGAGTTTTTCTGAGAGATGTTGAACGTATGGGAGTCTTATATATTTTTTAGTTTCTGTGTCTTCGTGGTTTATGGTTTTATTGTTTTCGTTGTAGTATTTGTGAATTCGGTTTTTAAAAATTTTGTTTATGAATTTTTGTGGATAATTATTGTCTGTAAGAATAGCTTTTGCTTTAGTTATTGCAGAATTGCGATATTCGGGATCGCTTAAAATGATTGCTCGATCAGCTAAACCTGTAACAACATTTCTTTTATGATTGTTCGGGACTATTGCTTCATAATTCAAATATCGGCCCGACCAGGTCGGTTTTGTATACCATGATGTGGAAATTTTGTTGTTATTATTTATTAGAGTGAGGTCAAGGAAGTTAATTTGTTTGTTGTTTTCTGTTTCTATAGTAAATTGTAATTTCGAATGGTAGTTATTGAACGCGTTAAGTAAATTCTTGAACTGTGTTTGTGGTATAGCTGTGAGGCAGTCATCGACGTACCTTTTGAAGAAAGGTAGTTCAAAATTCAAATTTTTGATGACATTCATTTCAAGCTCTTCCATCACTAATTGGGCTATTACTGACGATATGGGTTGGCCCATTGCACATCCAAATACTTGAGAATAAAAGTTGTCTTTGTACTGAAAGTATGTGGATGTGAGTGTTAAATTAATTGCATTTATGAATTCATTTAATGGTAGCGGCGTGTGGATTTCTATTTCTTTCCATTTTTTAACTATGATTTGTTCAGCAATGTCAATAGGTATGTTGGTGTATAGTGATTGTACGTCTAATGAAATTAGTTTTTGATTATTACCTAATGTAATGGTATTGATGAATTTTTTAAACTCCCATGAGTCTTTGATGTAGTGTTCGGTTTTTCCTAGAATCGGTGATAAACAATTGGCTAAATATTTAGATAAGTTGTAAAATGGACTTTGTATACATGAAATGATCGGTCTAAGTGGTATGTTCGGTTTGTGTAGTTTGGGTAAACCATAAATTTTGGGTGGTAAGGCGTTATTTATTTTTAATTTGTAAGTCATGTTTT
Source organism: Endomychus coccineus (assembly GCA_958510875.1). Taxonomy (NCBI): domain Eukaryota; kingdom Metazoa; phylum Arthropoda; class Insecta; order Coleoptera; family Endomychidae; genus Endomychus; species Endomychus coccineus. Next base: position 103,027,059 of record OY294068.1, on the reverse strand, counting down.
TTGGCAAAATATTAGAGTCTTCCCATTTCTTGATTAAATCGTTATTCATTTTTTGGAAAATTTTGGTGGGATCTTTTTTCAATTTTTTGTATGTGGAGATGTCATCTAATAGTTGAGTCATTTTGTTTTCGTAGTCAATGGTATTGATGATTAAGGTTTTGTTACTTTTGTCTGGTTTCAATATTGTTATTTGTGGGTTGATTTTGATGAATTGTTTTGCTTTATTTATATTGTTTTTAATTTTTTTATCATTCGTGTTAATTTCCGAACTTTGTGATTTTTTAAAATTATAAATGCATTGTGTGACTTTCGATCGAATTTCTTGTTTTGAGCTATTAGAATGGTCATTTATTTGTGCCTCAATGTTAGCAATTATATTTTTCACAGGGATATCTTGTCGGTCATATTGTATTGCGAAATTTGTGCCTAAATTTAGAATATTCAATACGTTGTCTGGAATTTCGGTATCAGTTAGATTTTCAACCCATTTATTTTGACTGTTTGAATTTATGGTCGAGTTATTTTTACAGCTTAATTTCTTAATTTTATTCACTTGCTTTTCTTTAATTTTTATGAACAGTTTTTCATTCATTTGACTGAAATAATTCATGAAGGGTTGTAAATGTTGTTCATTAGTGTTGGTTTTCAAGTGTAATTTAATTTTCTGGATTTCCTTTTCTATTCTGCAAATTGTTTTAGTCGTATCGGTGATGAGTAAATTTAAAGTTTTAAATTGAAATTTTTCGGTATATTTTGTAAAACTGTCCTGTAGATTCTTTGATAGAAATTGAATGTGTGTTGTTTTAAATTGGATAAATTTAGGTTTGAATTTCTGATTTTTACATTGTAATAGGTATATTCTTCTATTTTTTTGTTTGATTAATTTATTTTGTAGTTTATTCATATGTGATATTTGTTGATGTATAGCATTGCCAAATTTGTGTTTTATTTCTTCGATAATTTGTTGGTATGAAGAAGACTGGTGATTGAGATGTGTTCCTTCCATTTTCACCTGGGAAGTTTCTATAAATTCGCTGTGGTTTTCTTTTGCTGGTTTATCTAAAGTAAGTTGTGGGTTCTCTTAGGTTTTTCAGCAATTTTAAATGAATTATCTCAATGAAACAATCTTTTCATTCGACGCGTTTCGGCTTTCGCCTTCTTCAGGAATTTATTCATTGTTTACATTATGAACTGAAATTTAACAAAATATTTTTATATTAATTAGCTGTATGCACAATCTGTATTTATGACAAAGTTTTTCAGTTTGTTATGAGCATTGACTTTAGTTTCATATTTAAAATTTATGTGTACAATAACATAATAACTAACTTAGTTCGGTGATTATGTACAAAATAAATTAATTTTTCATGAATTATTTGAATTTTGAATATACTTATTACGTGATAGAATACCAACAGATTTCGTTTGCGTATGTTGGGGTTTGAGATCTTTCTGATATTGGTGACTAGTATGTTTAATTTACTTACGTGAGTTGATTTTACGGAAGCACACACTCATCATGGCTTTGAAATTCAGACTGAACACAGTTTGCAGAATGGGTTTTTGTTCTGAATGTAAGGGTAAGATACCCTGCTGGTTGACCGTTTGTTACACTTGTTAGATATCACTGCCTGTTTGCATTAAAATTTAATTGCTAACATGTGGCTCTTGTATCATATGTCTGTTTGACTGGACTATTTCAATTTAGTTACTTTAAAGAATTATATTATATATTTGCGAAAGATTATTCATATCGGTCTTATCGTTTACGCAGTTTTGATTTTTTTTGATGTGTACCATTTCTAAAAATATTCGACTCTTCTCATTTTGTTCTTTTTCTATTATGTCGAAATGCTCAAAATTGAATTTATGTTTAGTATTTGTCTCGTGTTTTTTTAACGCTGTTGAGTTTTTTTGATATTTATGACCTTTGATTCGTTCTTCTATGTTTTGTTTTGTTTGTCCGATGTATATTTTGTCACAGTCTGTACACGGAATTTTATAAATACAATGTGAAATTTTATTTTTGGGAATTTTGCTTTTAAGTTTAGAATATAAATGTTTTAGATTATTATCATTTTTATGTGCTATTGTAAAATTGTATTCTTTTAGAATAATATTGAGTTTTTCTGAGAGATGTTGAACGTATGGGAGTCTTATATATTTTTTAGTTTCTGTGTCTTCGTGGTTTATGGTTTTATTGTTTTCGTTGTAGTATTTGTGAATTCGGTTTTTAAAAATTTTGTTTATGAATTTTTGTGGATAATTATTGTCTGTAAGAATAGCTTTTGCTTTAGTTATTGCAGAATTGCGATATTCGGGATCGCTTAAAATGATTGCTCGATCAGCTAAACCTGTAACAACATTTCTTTTATGATTGTTCGGGACTATTGCTTCATAATTCAAATATCGGCCCGACCAGGTCGGTTTTGTATACCATGATGTGGAAATTTTGTTGTTATTATTTATTAGAGTGAGGTCAAGGAAGTTAATTTGTTTGTTGTTTTCTGTTTCTATAGTAAATTGTAATTTCGAATGGTAGTTATTGAACGCGTTAAGTAAATTCTTGAACTGTGTTTGTGGTATAGCTGTGAGGCAGTCATCGACGTACCTTTTGAAGAAAGGTAGTTCAAAATTCAAATTTTTGATGACATTCATTTCAAGCTCTTCCATCACTAATTGGGCTATTACTGACGATATGGGTTGGCCCATTGCACATCCAAATACTTGAGAATAAAAGTTGTCTTTGTACTGAAAGTATGTGGATGTGAGTGTTAAATTAATTGCATTTATGAATTCATTTAATGGTAGCGGCGTGTGGATTTCTATTTCTTTCCATTTTTTAACTATGATTTGTTCAGCAATGTCAATAGGTATGTTGGTGTATAGTGATTGTACGTCTAACGAAATTAGTTTTTGATTATTACCTAATGTAATGGTATTGATGAATTTTTTAAACTCCCATGAGTCTTTGATGTAGTGTTCGGTTTTTCCTAGAATCGGTGATACAAAACAATTTGCAGAATAGAAAAGGAAATCCAGAAAATTAAATTACACTTGAAAACCAACACTAATGAACAACATTTACAACCCTTCATGAATTATTTCAGTCAAATGAATGAAAAACTGTTCATAAAAATTAAAGAAAAGCAAGTGAATAAAATTAAGAAATTAAGCTGTAAAAATAACTCGACCATAAATTCAAACAGTCAAAAAAAATGGGTTGAAAATCTATCTGATACCGAAATTCCAGACAACGTATTGAATATTCTAAATTTAGGCACAAATTTCGCAATACAATATGACCGACAAGATATCCCTGTGAAAAATATAATTGCTAACATTGAGGCACAAATAAATGACCATTCTAATAGCTCAAAACAAGAAATTCGATCGAAAGTCACACAATGCATTTATAATTTTAAAAAATCACAAAGTTCGGAAATTAACACGAATGATAAAAAAATTAAAAACAATATAAATAAAGCAAAACAATTCATCAAAATCAACCCACAAATAACAATATTGAAACCAGACAAAAGTAACAAAACCTTAATCATCAATACCATTGACTACGAAAACAAAATGACTCAACTATTAGATGACATCTCCACATACAAAAAATTGAAAAAAGATCCCACCAAAATTTTCCAAAAAATGAATAACGATTTAATCAAGAAATGGGAAGACTCTAATATTTTGCCAAAAAACATGACTTACAAATTAAAAATAAATAACGCCTTACCACCCAAAATTTATGGTTTACCCAAACTACACAAACCGAACATACCACTTAGACCGATCATTTCATGTATACAAAGTCCATTTTACAACTTATCTAAATATTTAGCCAATTGTTTATCACCGATTCTAGGAAAAACCGAACACTACATCAAAGACTCATGGGAGTTAAAAAATTCATCAATACCATTACATTAGGTAATAATCAAAAACTAATTTCGTTAGACGTACAATCACTATACACCAACATACCTATTGACATTGCTGAACAAATCATAGTTAAAAAATGGAAAGAAATAGAAATCCACACGCCGCTACCATTAAATGAATTCATAAATGCAATTAATTTAACACTCACATCCACATACTTTCAGTACAAAGACAACTTTTATTCTCAAGTATTTGGATGTGCAATGGGCCAACCCATATCGTCAGTAATAGCCCAATTAGTGATGGAAGAGCTTGAAATGAATGTCATCAAAAATTTGAATTTTGAACTACCTTTCTTCAAAAGGTACGTCGATGACTGCCTCACAGCTATACCACAAACACAGTTCAAGAATTTACTTAACGCGTTCAATAACTACCATTCGAAATTACAATTTACTATAGAAACAGAAAACAACAAACAAATTAACTTCCTTGACCTCACTCTAATAAATAATAACAACGAAAATTTCCACATCATGGTATACAAAACCGACCTGGTCGGGCCGATATTTGAATTATGAAGCAATAGTCCCGAACAATCATAAAAGAAATGTTGTTACAGGTTTAGCTGATCGAGCAATCATTTTAAGCGATCCCGAATATCGCAATTCTGCAATAACTAAAGCAAAAGCTATTCTTACAGACAATAATTATCCACAAAAATTCATAAACAAAATTTTTAAAAACCGAATTCACAAATACTACAACGAAAACAATAAAACCATAAACCACGAAGACACAGAAACTAAAAAATATATAAGACTCCCATACGTTCAACATCTCTCAGAAAAACTCAATATTATTCTAAAAGAATACAATTTTACAATAGCACATAAAAATGATAATAATCTAAAACATTTATATTCTAAACTTAAAAGCAAAATTCCCAAAAATAAAATTTCACATTGTATTTATAAAATTCCGTGTACAGACTGTGACAAAATATACATCGGACAAACAAAACAAAACATAGAAGAACGAATCAAAGGTCATAAATATCAAAAAAAACTCAACAGCGTTAAAAAAACACGAGACAAATACTAAACATAAATTCAATTTTGAGCATTTCGACATAATAGAAAAAGAACAAAATGAGAAGAGTCGAATATTTTTAGAAATGGTACACATCAAAAAAAATCAAAACTGCGTAAACGATAAGACCGATATGAATAATCTTTCGCAAATATATAATATAATTCTTTAAAGTAACTAAATTGAAATAGTCCAGTCAAACAGACAATATGATACAAGAGCCACATGTTAGCAATTAAATTTTAATGCAAACAGGCAGTGATATCTAACAAGTGTAACAAACGGTCAACCAGCAGGGTATCTTACCCTTACATTCAGAACAAAAACCCATTCTGCAAACTGTGTTCAGTCTGAATTTCAAAGCCATGATGAGTGTGTGCTTCCGTAAAATCAACTCACGTAAGTAAATTAAACATACTAGTCACCAATATCAGAAAGATCTCAAACCCCAACATACGCAAACGAAATCTGTTGGTATTCTATCACGTAATAAGTATATTCAAAATTCAAATAATTCATGAAAAATTAATTTATTTTGTACATAATCACCGAACTAAGTTAGTTATTATGTTATTGTACACATAAATTTTAAATATGAAACTAAAGTCAATGCTCATAACAAACTGAAAAACTTTGTCATAAATACAGATTGTGCATACAGCTAATTAATATAAAAATATTTTGTTAAATTTCAGTTCATAATGTAAACAATGAATAAATTCCTGAAGAAGGCGAAAGCCGAAACGCGTCGAATGAAAAGATTGTTTCATTGAGATAATTCATTTAAAATTGCTGAAAAACCTAAGAGAACCCCACAACTTACTTATATATATATATATATATATATATATATATATTTGTATGTTTTCTTGGTATATATATGGTTCAATCTTTTACGTCTGTGAAATTATCTAATTTATCTGCATAATTTAGAAAATCCTATTCCATATCTCTGAAGTTACCTTCACGAAAATGTGGTCAATCAGGCAAAGAAACTTTAAACTTGTTGATACACAACCAGATTATTTCACAGTCAGTTCTATTGAAATCTCTAAGAACCGGAATGCTGTCATTGAAGAATAACATCGAATCGCATTATGTTCATCAATGATCTACTATATCCTTTCAGAGGTTTATATTCATAAAAATATGAAAAATCTTACCGGACATAAGTGATGTAATTGGTAAACACCCTGGACTAGACGTCCAGTAATGTGAGTTCGAATCCCGCCTATGGTTCTATCTTCTACGTTTATTCATCTTCATAATCCAATGTTAAATGATCTAAGTCATCTTCATGATTCAGAAAATTTAATTAGTAGGCAGGGGCTTACTTTGGCCCGTCTGATAGAGAGCCTTATCAGATGTAGGCAACCAGTGATACACTCGTGCATGCGCGGTATGCCCAGACAGGTATCGGTAAGTACTGACCCTGTATTACCGGCCTGGGTAGACGGTTAGGGTGTGGTCTCGCCTCTAACCTCTAGGTGTTACCGGGTAGACGGCTAGGGCTTGATCGTTCAAGGTGGACAGCAAGCAATATGTGAGGTTAGGGATAACTTCAATGTAAAGCAGCATCAAAATATTTTTTTCTACACACGGGAATCGAACCCGAGAAATGAAATCCAAAGCCGGCTCCTTAACCACTCAGCTATGGAGGACTTGAGAATAAGCGATTTTAATATTGTAGATATAACCGCGGTGTATTCGGTCTGAGTGATAAGTGTGAGTATATTGCAGTCTATATGATGCAGGTAATTGTTTTACATGACGTTAGTCATGCAGGTATGTCACGAAGCGAGGTATGGAATGTGAGACTTCATAGCGCTAGCCCATAGGGGTTTTGAAATAGTGTTGTTTGTACATGTCGTCAGTCACGTGATTTTTGAAAGAGACCGGGCATTCATCGGAGGTATCATGGGAGGGCTGCTGTTCCTTGAATGCATAGATGGAATGTTATATATAGTATAGAAATGATATCTTCTGCATCTCTCTCAAACGCGATGTTTATAAGGAAATTACTTTCAAAAACGTTTATTCAAGCTGTCTGTACCTTACTTGATTGCTATATTACAAAATGCGATTTCAATCATCTTAAACATATATGGAAATTATTTTTAGTATACAAAATGGAGTTGGGAGACTTCAATGGGGTATGGAATGTGAGGTTATACAGATTGTTTATGTATGACGTTAGTCATGTGAATTTGAATGAAGCTGGCGCGATCTCCAACGAGACAGGTGTGTATGTGAGGTTATACAGAGTGTGCAGGTATAATGATGTCTATCACGCAGGTCTTCAGCGAGGTATCTACCTTGCAGGAGCCTTCAATGAAATGTGGGGTTGTTTGTACATGCCGTTAGTCGCAGGGTTTTGTCTGAGTTATAATGATATCGTACGCGGCGCATTGTCTGCCCCCACAAGTCTTCAATAAGGGGTCATAACATCTAACATGCGATAGTTTACAAAAATGCTGCTTCTCATAATAGCGATATTATGAAGCGTTTGCAGAGATAACTATTAAATCATCTAAGGACTTTTTGCTTGATTAGTACTAGCGAGTACAATATTCGTTATAATATTATAAGTATGCATCATCAGCTTACTTATTCGATAAGATTGTGCTAAATCACGTCCAACAGCAATGTATTCAACTTGGAATTATCGTAATGATGCGCGCGATCCTTCAATGTTAAAGTAGTTTCATAAGTTATCCGAAAGTAATATGAATATATATAAAATGTTTTTCCAAAATTAGTTCCGAAGTAAACATAATTCGCTATAATATTCATTCATGTATGTTTCATAAATTATCCGATATAAATCAAATAAGTTTTTTGGCAGGTTGAACAATATTCACTATCATATTTTGCGGTAGAGCTACAGCTGGTTCGAGAGATAAGAAAGATACGCCGATCACCTTCAAACGCGATGAGAATACTTTATTTTAAATCACACATGTAGTATGTATATATTCGAATCATATTGATTGTAAATCGCATAATATGATCCGAAATCTAGCTGCTGCTGGGTGTAGCCCAATACCTATACAGAATCCAGACGAAGCGGTGTTACGCATCACGAACTGTCTGTACAGCTCGATTGCTATATAACAAAATACATTTTTAATCATCTTAAACATATAGATGTGCTAATATAGTTTTTTCAGTATGCAAAAATATACTAATAAAACATTTTTCATCGACACACATTTCTTCATAGGATAGTTAGCTTTTTATAAAATTCAATCAATTTCAATGGGAAACATATATGCGAGGGAGTTTTATAGAGATCGAACTCATTTCCACAACCACCCCCAGATGTAGAACTATGATGAGGAATAGATGTGGATAATGATAATAATCATATGAATATCTTCATAAGCGATCATTATCAACATTCAGACACTTGTTTAGCACGTGATTCAACAGCCTGGCATCATCGTTCACGAACTATGATGGGCTGATGAGGAATAAAATACCAATAATAATTATATAAATATCTCCATTAGCAATCTGTACATTTTCCTTCACGAGCACAACTTTTACAAACTCCATACGTTCGCGTAAAAGATTATAATGATAAACACATTTTTGTTCACGGGTTTACATAATCATATGAATATCTTCATAAACGCTAATCTAAATGACATTCAAACACATGCTTCATAAAAGTCCGAATATCGAGTAGAGCTATAGTATCTTCATAAGCCATCATTATCAACATTCAGACACTTGTTTAGCACGTGATTCAACAGCCTGTCACCATCGTTCACGAACTATGGTGGTTCGATGAGGACTCAAACATTGAACAGATGAATCTTTGAGGTTAAATATCTGCTGTAGAAATTACCCCACTTTTATTACCTTTTATTTGAGAATATCGATATCTCCCATGTAACGGATTATTGCCTAAAGCTATTTTGTATGCAACATTGTTATCATTTGCGAGCCTACGAGGGCCTGTATGTTGGTCGGGGCTAAATGAATATGTTTGACTATTATTACCTGTGGATTTATTTGAGATTCTTCAAGTTTGAGATTGATAACCCACATGAAGAAAGGTGCTTCAACGATTTGATATCAATGAATATTCGTTATTCTGAATGTGACAACTTTATCAGCTTCAACACTCGAGATAAGAGAGCATATTTACCGCTGATGTAGGGAAAATCAATATGATGCATACAAATTGGGGTGGGTGAGAACATCAGACTATAGCTTTATGTGTATCGAAATACATAAGGATTTTGACGAGTAAGTGGTGTTTTATTGAATTGAAGATCCGGCGACCATCGTTCACGAACGATGATGACGTCACTGCTTCAAGCCAATGACAGTAACTGATTCAATCCGGCGACCATCGTACACGAACGATGATGACGTCACTGCTTCAAGCCAATGACAGTAACTGATTCAATCCGGCGACCATCGTTCACGAACGATGATGACGTCACTGCTTCAAGCCAATGGCAGTAACTGATTCAATCCGGCGACCATCGTTCACGAACGATGATGACGTCACTGCTTCAAGCCAATGGCAGTAACTGATTCAACCCGGCCACCATAGTTTACGAACGATGATGACGTCATCATCGTTCACGAACTATGATGGGCTAATGAGGAATAAAATGTTAATAATAATAATGTTTGTAATACATTCATGCACATGTTTTATCGCATGATTCAACACATGCTTTAACATTCAGACACGTGTTTCAGCATTCAGACACGTGTTTCAGCATTCAGACACGTGTTTCAGCATTCAGACACGTGTTTCAGACACGTGTTCCAACATTCAGACACGTGTTTCAACATTCAGACACGTGTTTCAACATTCAGACACGTGTTTCAGCATTCAGACACGTGTTTCAGCATTCAGACACGTGTTTCAACATTCAGACACGTGTTTCAGACACGTGTTTCAACATTCAGACACGTGTTTCAGCATTCAGACACGTGTTTCAGACACGTGTTTCAACATTCAGACACGTGTTTCAGCATTCAGACACGTGTTTCAGCATTCAGACACGTGTTTCAGCATTCAGACACGTGTTTCAGACACGTGTTTCAGCATTCAGACACGTGTTTCAACATTCAGACATGTGTTTCAACATTCAGACACGTGTTTCAGCATTCAGACACGTGTTTCAACATTCAGCCACGTGTTTCAGACACGTGTTTCAACATTCAGACACGTGTTTCAACATTCAGACACGTGTTTAGCACGTGATTCAACATTCAGACACGTGTTTCAACATTCATACCTATTTAACATGTATTTGAAACCTGATTTTGAGAGAAGCGTAGAAGTACCTAACCGCGTGATCAGACATACACAATATAACATCATCAACTAGTATATAAACAAATGCTTATTAACATATGTTTCAGTATGATTTTGAATCGCCTTCAGGCATGATGAAGATTGTTAAGCAAGGAGACTCGTTGAGTATTATGAACTTAGGGTCAAGCAATGAGAATGTTGAACACCCACAACGTCACAGCTCTTTGCTGCCTAATACTCTACGAACAATAATCTGTGGTCCAAGTAATTGTGGGAAAACAAATGTGATGTTATCTCTATTGTTAGATGCTAACGGCCTGAAATTTGAAAACGTGTACATATATTCAAAGTCTTTACACCAACCAAAATACCAGTTACTAAAGGAGACATTGAAGAAAATTGAGGGGCTTGGATATTTTCCTTGTACCGAAAGTGATGAGGTCATAGACCCCACAGAAGCGAGGCCTAATTCAATCATAATATTCGATGACGTGATGTTTGAGAAACAGCAGAAAATTCGTGCTTATTTTTCAAGAGGGAGACACAACTCAATTGATAGTTTCTATCTTTGCCAGTCTTTTGCTAAATGTCCAAAACATGGATTGCGCGACAATGCCAATTGCTTGATTATTTTCAAACAGGATGAGCTCAATTTGAAACATATATTCACCGATCATGTAAGTACCGACATGTCACTCGAAAAATTCAAAGAGATATGTAGCGTATGTTGGAAAGATAAATATGGATTCCTTATGATAAACAAAGACTGTGATATGAACAAAGGACGTTATCGCAAGGGTTTTGATAGTTATATATACATCTAACATGTATATATACTTTCATTTGAAATAGACAACCCGCTCAGCATGGACGTGGGTGTTAGTAACATGCTAAAGGAAAAACAATAATTGAAGAAAAAAATTTGGGAGTTAGCAAACGTTGTGAGGAAAAAATATATGGCTGTGAAATTGGGTAAAGCTGAAAATGATGAGATTCTAGATAATATGTTCAGGAATGTATCTAAGCCCCTAGAGGAGATTGCGAGAAATGTTGGAATAATCAAACAAAATTCGTTGGTTAAACCTAAAAGTATTGTTTCTACAGCAACACAAATGGAGAACATACCAATCCCAAATATTGTAACTGAAGGTGAAGAATTCGTATATAACCCCCAAGATACTGAGGAGGATGTGTTCACACCCGAACCTACTATCGATCAGATTCGTGAAGAATTCAGAAAACATAAGAAAGATAATGCAGCGGCTACAGAGGAGTTTCTGCAACAATACCCCACATTAGCACGTTATTACTTGGAAGGATTCCTATTGGATGATGATGTTAAGAGATATGATGATAAAATGGGTTTACAATATAATTCAACTTTAGACGAATGGTTCATGGGTAATCAACCTATAGAGATTGATAGTGAGAGTAATATAATTATCAAGGGTACTCCGTTCAAGGGTACCACAGGACTGTATAATTTGATATTTTACAAAGATGTTCTACCTGATACTTACACTGTGGAAGATGGGAAAAATTACAGTCAAATGATGGAAATGACTAGTGCCCATAGACGTCATAACGATCCAGCTGATCGAATAAGATACACAGTAAAATACAAACATGTACTGAAACCTTTGATTAATTCCATGAAAAGACCCAGAGCCAAAACATACACTGGAAGTGCATATATCAAAAATGATATGCTTGAATATAACGAGAAACCTATCGAATATGTTTATTGGGATGACGTTAACGAAATGGTGGATAGACTGAGACTTCTTGTTGCATCCTCGCATGCCGGTAACCATAATGAGATAATCTCTATAATAGAAGAATTGATAGAGGCAGGGGTAATTGAACAAAAACCCGGTGTAAGACAAATTCATCACAGTTATAAAGATGGTTTCAATGGATAAGTTTGGCAAAGCCTCCTCTTCCATGTGGATATATGATACAAATGTATTTAATAATAATTCCAAACAAGTTCACGGACAAGGATTATTCCTAACGAGCGATGGAAGTTATGATATGGAAAATCGTAGATTGTGCAACGTAAAATCACCGAATGATGATGGAGATGTTGCAAATAAAGTATATGTTGATAAATTAACACACAAACTGAATCTGAAAACGGAAACCAGTCTTAAAGATACCTTCAATGTTAGGGTTGATAATTTGATCAAAGATATCAACAAGGATCTGGATGAACATAACTTAACGAATGACAAGGTTATTCTCAACATTGATAAACATCTGATGGACATTCAGAATAAATATAATGGAATGGGGATCTATATAAAATCAGAGTATAAAACAATCAGTGATAGTGTGAGGGAAAACAGAAATGAATTGAAAGAGATCAATAACACATTTAACAGTATGAACATGCGTCTAAATGACATTACTAGTAAAGTGGAGGCGTTAGAACGACGGATGACATCTGTGGAACCTTCTAAGAAGAGACCCTCATCATCCACAACAACAAAGCAGGGCTCTGTGAAACGTATATCACCAAATCCTGTGAATATACCCAAAAAATTAATTCTACACTAGATTTCCACATTGATAAATTGAGTGAAAACAAGTTGTGCATGAGCTTCATAAGCACAGAAGAAAGAACTTTTACCAGCGTCGAACATACATAAAAGGACTTCAATATAGGTGGAAGGGGTAGGAATATACAATACGACTAGGACGATGAATCAAGAGTCAAGATTGAGATATTTGAAACATATATTGTTAAGATTATATTTAAGTCTTTTGTATTGAGAAAATTAATAAAAAAAAATTATTTTGAGATCTTTGGTCTTTTCCTCGCCCCTCTTCAAATAACAGTGCAATCTTGAATTCTCATCAGTCTGTAGGGAAGCGTACGTAGGAGAAGGTGTTCCCAATACGCTTATAAAGAAGCTCCCGGTTGAACTTCAAATCAATACCAGAGGCAAAACTAGAAGAACGGTTGAGGAGATTCAGGGTATCAATTCATTCGATAAAGTTTGCAGTCAACACGATATTTCATGCAATATAACACTTATAATTGTAGCCAGTTATATTTGGAATTCCTCTCTAACTTTTCAGTTGTGGTCGACTAACATTCATTAGTATATAAATAGATTGTTGATGAAGTTATCATCAATCATGTCTCAGACGTTCACTATCACAGGTAAGAGCTCCCGCTTATCTGTAGATTTTCACCCACCTATAGAACTAGATCCTCATTCATATTATTCTATCGCACTTGTTGGTTTGCATACGTACAATAGCATCCTGAACATTGAAGAAGGTTTTAATAAATTTTATTATGAAGATGTGAAGGGTGAGGAAAAAGTAGTTACTATACCTACGGGGTCCTACGAGTTGACAGACATCGAAGATTTCATACAAAGTACAGTTTGCGGGATAGGAGTGAAGCAAGAAGAGCGTGACCGGAAATTATCAATAAAATCTAACAACAACACTCTACACACAGAGCTGAAGAGTGATTTTAAAGTGAATTTTATTCCTAAAGATAGTATAAGCGAACTGTTGGGATTCAGCAAAAAGAAATTGACATCTCGTGAACTACACGTATCTGATCGACCTATAAACATAATCAAAGTTCAAACTATACGCGTAGAGTGTAACTTAACCGCAGGAGCATATTATAACAATAAGATAGCTCATACGATATATGAGTTTTCACCTTTCGTACCACCTGGGTTTTCCATTGATATAGAGCCGAAGAATCTTATTTATCTACCGGTCATCAGCAAGACGTCCTTCGATAACATCACGCTGAATATTTTAGATCAGAATTGGAAACCGGTAAATTTCCGTGGAGAAGAAATTATTATACGATTGGAATTGAAAAAGATCGCTAGGGATTATGGCTCACAACAATAAATAATAATCCAATACTCACCACCACTCATTATATGAAAGGAATTCAACTGAGAAGGTTGCAGTAGCCATCGCTTGAGAACATGGGTTTGGATTTTAGCAATAAAAGACATCTCCATAGTGGTCATCAGTCATTATCTACGACGAGCTCGAGGGAGAAGGTTGCTTCTGCATCACTGTCATTGAAGAAGGAGAAGGTTGCTTCTGCATCACTATCATTGGAAAATATAAATTTTTTGAAGTCCCTTGGTTACAATGTCGGAAAAACTTCAAATATTCAACGAGCCAAACTTCATTGAAGACATCATCCGGGAAGAAACTCATACCTACTATCCACACACAACATCTTTTGGCAACAGCGATGAAATTGAGATATTAATCAATCAACAAGATGTGTTGGTAGATTTGGCATCGTCTGCTTTATTCATCGAGGCAGAATTTCAGCCAGAAGCAAGTGGTGATGGTGAATGTAAACTAACGAATAATTTCGGAGCGTTTCTCTTCGAATATATTAGTTATGAATTGAATGGAAAAGAGATAGACAAAGTACGTGATCCTGGTATTGTCAGCACCATCAGAGCTTATCTAACATATGCCAAACATGAATCTATACCTCTAGCTATTTCTGGATGGTCATTTAAGGATGTATTGAGTTCAGTCTACAATAATAAAATCAATTCATGGATACCGTTGAATTTTCTACTAGGTCTATTCATTGACTATAACAAAGTTTTGAGTGGAAAACATAAGCTGCGCTTGATAAGGTCTCGAACCGATAACGATTGCTATACTTATAGCACAGGCACGAAAACGGCTAAAATAAATGTGAAGACGATAGCATTAAAAGTGCGACATGTGTTTCCAAGTGATCAGGTTAAATTTCAAATGTTGGAGAATTTGAGTGCTGAGAAGCCTATTTTGATTCCATTTCGCAGCTGGGATCTGCATGAAAATCCGTTGATGAAGGAGAGCACTCGTGACATTTGGGCTGTTAAAACATCAATGAATTTGGAACGACCCAGATATGTGATTCTAGCTTTCCAAACTGATCGAAAAAATAATCCTGTTAAGCACAGTGCATATTTCGATAATATAAACTTGCTAAATGTAAAATTATACATGAATTCAGAGTGTTATCCATATGAAGCAATGAAATTGAATTTCACCGACCAGCAATACGTGGAAGCATACCAGATGTACTATGATTTCCAGAAATCATTTTCAAATAAAATAATAAGCGAACCCATGTTAGATTATATAGCATTCAAGAATAGAGCAATTTTTGTGATTGACTGTTCAAAACAAAACGATGCTATAAAGTCATCAACAGTTGACGTCAAACTAGAGATGGAAAGTTTCCTGAATTTCCCCAAAAACACCAGGGCTTATTGCATCATCATTAACGATCGTATAATGGAGTATTCTCCAATTACACAACTCTAGCCTTGGGATACTGATTGTTTTTAGAGGCGCTACGCGTGATTTTGAGCAAATTAGCGTTACTAATATATTTCCGGGATCATTTATTGACCTTGCATAAATACAAGAACCGTAAGCTGATTGTGAAGCGTCACTAAAACAATGTAACTCAATGTATGATTTGTCCTTCAATATTATTTGTCTTTGTACTTGGAGCGTCTCTAATGAACTGAGATTATTGAAGAATTTCAACCATTTTGTATGAATATTTTCTGTGATTGGCTCGTCCCAATCAGACTTAATCTGCCATAAATTTTGTAATATCAATTTTGAAGTTAATATCACTGGACCTATAAGTCCCAAGGGGTCGAAAATTTGTGCAATACTAGAAAGTATGGAACGTTTAGTTGGAACATCATTCGTGTTAATAGTTGTTTTATATTTGAAAAAATCTTGTGAAGCATTCCAATGTATGCCTAATGTTTTATCAGATTGATTCTCGTCCTTAATCTTATATTGTAAATCATTTACTCTGAATGATAAATTTTCGAGTACTTTCGGATCATTTGAAATCCATTGTCTAAGTAAAAAACCTGAATTAGCTAATATACACGTGACTTCTTGAATTAGATTCGATGCTGATTCACTATCTGAAGCTCCACCAATCCAATCATCCATGTAAAAATCGCGTTCGATTGCTAAACTAGCTTTAGGCTTCGAATATTCATTTTCCAATGCAAGTTGTTTTAGGCAGCGTGTTGCTAGAAAAGACGCTGGCGTTGTGCCGTATGTTATTGTGTTTAATTTGTAATGGATTAACTCTTGAGAAGGATCTGAACGCCATACAATCCGTTGTAAATTCCTATCTTTTTCGTCTACGAGAACCTGACGATACATTTTAGCTATATCTGAAGTAAATACTACATTGTGAGTTCTAAAACGCAATAATATAGAAAATATGTCATCTTGGATACATGGTCCTTTTTCAAGAACGTCATTCAAAGAAAGATTCGATTTAGACTTGGAAGAAGCATCAAATACCACTCGTAATTTAGTAGTAATCGAAGTTTCCTTCTTAACACAATGATGAGGTAAATAATATATAATACCTTCAGTATCCTCTTTGTGATTGACTGCAGTCATATGATTCATATCAATATATTCCTGCATGAAATTTGAATAATCTATATAAAGTTCCCTATCTTTAGAAAACCTTCGTTCAAGAGAATGAAATCTCTTGATTGCTTCGAATAAATTATCTGTTAATGAAACGTAATTCTCCTTTACTGGCAATCTTACGATAAATCTGCCTGACTCATCCTTATTAATATTTTCTATAAAATGATTCTCGACTTCTAGTTCTTCCTTGCTATATTTTACTTGTTTTGTATCAACTTCTTCAATAAACCAAAATTTCTCGAGTTGACCTTGTAAATCTGTTTTTGTAAAATTACATATACTTGTTGTTGACTCATGATGATAAGTTATAGGACCTGATATAATCCAACCAAACTTTGAATTCTGCAGAATTGGACCTATTTCATTTAATTTTATTTGTCCATACAATAAAAGATCATAAAATACTGAGGCACCTATTAATAGATAATAGAAAGTCAGGATCAGCCAAAGTAATATCACTTGGTATTTCGAGTGACGACATGTTTAAATGAAACTGAGGTAATTTGTCTGTGATTTTATCAATGATTAAAAAATTCAAATCCGTTTGAAAATTAGAAGTTCTAGACTTGATCTTAGCTTTAGTTAATTCATAAATATTCGTGTTCACTGCATTAATTCCTGATATTGGAATTTTAGTCTTTGTTGATTTCAAATGCAAAGAATTGAATAATTTTGTTGTAATAAAACATGATTGACTTCCACTATCAAGCAAAGCCCTGGCACTTACAACTCTACCTCTTTGATCAAAAATATCCAATTGTACCGTAGATAATAATACAAATGAATTATGCATGCAATATGCACTTACTTGTTTGTTATGACTTGCTGATCTGCTTGTATTATTGTCAGAACTCTGTGATGCACTTGCATTTTGTGTGTGATCCTGATTTATATGTGCTTGTTGTAAATGTAGTAATGTATTATGTTTTTTATTACAGGTTCGACATGGACCCGAATAACATTGCTGTGGTGTATGGCCTAACTTCAAGCAATTTGTGCAAGCCTTTCTATTCCTAATTTCTGTAATTCTGTTATTGATTGGCAATTTAAGAAAATTTCCGCAATGAAATATTTGATGCTTTCCCTTACAGAATATGCAATGAGGAGGTGCTTTATAATTGTTATCAGTAACTAAATGTGTTTGTGATTTAGATTCATTAGATTTTTTGTAGTTATTTGTATTATATTGCGTTTGATTACCTTTGTTATCTGATGATTCTAATAAGTGACAACGATTTGTTAAAAACAAAATAAATGTATCTATTGTTGGAGATATTTCATTGTTTGAATATATTTCCCATTCTCTTTTGGAATTTATATCAAGCTTTGATGTCAATAAATATATCAATAAGGTATTCCATTGATCAACAGGCTCATTGAAATTTCTCAATGATCTAAAATTCTTTTGAAAGTTGTCCAAAAACTGCCTCAGTGATATATGAGAATCCTTATTTACCGTATGTAGATCGAATAAATTTTTAACATGTGTTTTTATAATAAATTTTTTGTTCTCAAACCTAGCCTTTAAAAGATCCCAAGCAACTGTGTAATTAGCTTCATTCACCTCAAGAGCTTGAATAACTAGAGCAGCTTCACCTTTCAATGATGCTTGTAAATAATAGAACTTTTGCACATCATTTAGAGTGAGATTTTCATGAATTAAAGTTCGGAATGTGTCATAAAACTGAGACCATTTGTCATAAGATCCAGTAAATTCAGGAAGAGCAAGTTGCGGTAATTTTATGTTAAACTGTGGTACTATATTCTGATCTATAATAGACTTTGCAGACGCTACACTTGAAATACTTTTATCTGATTTGGCATCGGCCTCATTTTGCAAAATATATTGTTTTGCTATGACTATAGCGGCATAATATTTGTCTTCCACCTGTATACGCTCATCAGTCTGTTTGTCAATATGCTCCTCATCTAATAATTCTATTTCATCCTGAACCGTTTCAAATTCATTGAATACCTGTTCTACCATTGTTAGTCTGAATTGAATTTCATTAACCCTAATATCCTGCTTACTCTGGAATTTCTCCAAAAAATCGAAAAATCTGGTGATTTGCCTTTTAATTTGACCCCTACGTGCTTCGAGTTCTTTAAGTCTATCATCTGCCATAACTGATAATTATATAAAAATGTTAGTAATATAAAATATGATGAATATAATATCAATTGAATTTAGACACAAACTACTTGCAGTAAGTATCTCGTAACATATACGTTTTGAATAATTTCAACAAACCCACACAGATAGAATGAATTCTTTTGATTTGAACAATATGGAGTTTGGGATGGGAAAATGGAATGGAAAAGGACTCACGTTTTTCTCTTATATCCGGCTCATAAGACCAATCTTTTATGTAAAGTCTTGTGTCGCTTAGTTAAGTGGACTGTATCTTCTGAAGTATAATCAAACACAATCTTGTTCGATTTGATTTGTATTATATTGAATATAACATTAATAGTATATTATAATAGTTTATATTGCTCAATGCAACAAAAAACAAATGTTGTTGAATTATATTTTTTAACAAACTTTCAAAATTAGACAAGCGTCTCTTCTTCAGAGCCGACCCGCTTTCTCCACATAATTATGTATCATAGAATATGTAACACAGAACTCCATCCAAATCATCGAAGCCACAACAGACGTGAAGATGATTATCTTGAGTGTGACTTTCAACAATGTAAGATCGATGAGAATAAATTTTGTTATTTCATAGTTATTCGCTCATTTGAAAGTCTGTATAGTTGTAGATAGATATTATCACGATATCTTTATTATTCTCATTACATCAATCATCAAATATCAATGTGATATTCGCTATTTAAACAAATTTACCTTCATCGAACTTATCCTTGAAATTTACCAAGATTCCTTCTCATATTCGGTTGCATGTAATTAAGTGCGAAACTATATTCATCGTGACTAAATAGAGTAATGAATTGGTTAGGTTAATTATCAGAATTGTTCATATCTTTTCAATACGGCCTGTTTAACCTAGCAGAATATCACGTGGTTTCGTTGTATTCCGTAGATGACATTCTCCATAATCAATTTGATACAGTAGTGGAATTTCATTCTGAAGTATTTTTGATATGAAGGAATGATTGTTCGATCTGAGTGAACATAAATAAAGCCAAATTTCTGTTACTGCTTTATGGAAGTGAACTTTTTGATACTGCTTCTCTTCGAGACTCTTCAATTCCTTTTTATCATTTCGAATATACATTTTGGGTAGATAGCATAATGAGTTGTGGAATTATTTTAATTTTTCCTGCTGATTTAGATATTTGTCCCTCGAACTTGAGGCACAATTACTGCTCGCATAGTCTATATTTCGAGGATTGAATGTTCGAGACGTCTCCTTCCTTTCACTAGTGTGGTGTAGCAGAAGTAATTCTTGGTAGAGAGCTTAGGACGTTAACATTCTTTTGTTGAAATAACCAAATTTTCATGTTCAGTTGCTTGTGATCTCTATCTGAAATTAATGTTTTCAACTACAAATCAACTTGTTGAACTTTTGATTCAAAATTTACTAAGCCTGTAATTTCAATTTAATTCATTCAAATTATTAGGAATCTAATTTGTTTCACTATTTGATATTATGTTATCGAAATAATCAAGATATCACAATAATATCCTATCCTCAACTACATAATTTTTCAAGTTAGAGAACTACTATGAAATAAAAAAATTGATTTTTATCGATCTTACCTTGTCAAAACTCACACTTAAGATGATCATCATTACATCCGTATTCAACCTTCCGTAGAATGTATAGAAATGTGAGACCTCTCCTCCAATGACCTGCCTCCTCATCTACATACTTAGCTTGAGATATCAAACTACAGAGGTCAGAGGTTGTCTCTTTCTGAGATTGAATATCTCACATTAGTTATCGAAATAATAAATGACCATTAAATGATTATTTACCAACGTTGAATCCCACTGTATATGAGGAACAAATGCTACAAGCACTTGTGCAGTATTAATATTACAGCAAGATTGATTTCCGATATTGACAGGTAACTTCATTGCTTAATTGTACAGGGATATCCACTCGAAGGATCATGTATATTTTTTACTGAGAACTTAGACAGTCTCTTTCATGAAAATAATATATATCTTTGATTCAGTTCGTATAAAGGTCTTAGATCTGTTCAATGAAGGTTTTTCAAGCACCAAAATCTACATATCTCATAGTAAACGACGCCATTATAGAAAAAACTCCGGCCAATAACGAAATTGTCAAATTTGATTCGAAAACGTGATTCACGAATTACATGTCTGACATTTGATTTGGACTTTTCCATTTCTCCGATTTGGAACTTGGGATTTATTTTCTTAATTGTTATTTCAAATACAATTCTGATTGTTCATTTACAATACACTTTCAGATTATTCGATTCACAATTCTTAATTTTCATTTCCAATATTGATCGTATTTGCTGGATTATATTTCAATATACGATTTCCTCATTTATAGTAGAGTAGATTAACTTCTCGCGTCCTCGCTCAGGATATCCGGTCTCCACTCCCGGTCTAGCTGTCGATGTGCATCCGCTGTGTTGTTGTCCTTATCAGTTTCGAAAGGACGCAGGTGATAAGGGGTTAGTGTGTAAGGTAAGGACAGGTTATTTGTTAAGAGTGTGTTGAATATACAGGATGCTTGTAAAGAGTGTGTCACATGTTAAATATACAGGGTGTACGTCACGGGACATGCGACTATCACGTGCCCGGTGGCTGTCACGTGTCATCGTGTGACAACGTCACAGCATGAAGGTACAGACTGCTTCGATGAGGTGTCGCCACCACCGCGTGACAGCTGTCATGGTGGGCGATGTACAGGGGAAAATCCAAGATTCCCGTGACAGGCGAATATCACGTGACAGGCGGCTATCACAGCATGAAGGTACAGATTGTTTCGTGGAGGTGTCGCCACCACGGGGCAGCTGTCATGGCGGACGATTGTTGAAAGTACATGGAAAAATCTAAGATTGTGGATGGAAATGAGAAAATCCTGCTTTATGGGTAGCAAATGAAAGGTCTATACTCGTGGAGTATGAATTTAGTCGTCTGCGACATTTCGTTCGACTCGTTCGACTAGTCCGACTCGTGTGGATAGCGTTCTCAGTGAATGCGAGTTTGGTTGTTTTGAATATATATACAGGGTGTTTGAAAAGAGTGTGATATGTTGTATATACAGGTTGTTTGTAACATAGTGGTCTCGTGGGGTTTTGAAATCACATGATCTGTCACGCGGGGAGATATCATGACGTCTGTCACGTGGGGCTTCAACGAGGTGTCTGTCACGTGGTGTCATGGCGGCTATCACGTACCATAGAGCTAAATGTTATTGGGCTAACCCGAGTCAAAACAGTAAATGTACCATGAGAGTTCTCCATCAAAATCGACCTTTTTTGCATGTAAATCTCCATAAGGAAATCTAAGGTTCATATTGCAGAAAACGGTCCATTCCAAGGTCATCCACAATCGCGCATGCGCAGTCAAAGAAGTATATGGTTCACCAATTGATGGTCTATGGTTTGGTAATCTATGATATACCCAACAATAGTCTATGGTTCATCAATCGATGGGCAGGTAGGCTATGGTTTGGTAATCTATGATTCTCCCAACTACGGTCTGGCCAATCTATGTTTTTCCAATCTGCAGTCTAAGAACCAGTCATCTGTGTACTCGCATTGTACTGAAATTAATATTTTTTCTACACACCGGATTCGAACCCGAGAAATAAATTCCAAAGTTAGGTGACTTAACCGCTCAGCTACGGAGGACTTGAATTAATTAATTTAAATGTAGTATATAAGCTGAGTCACTTCTACTGGAATGAATTTTTTTTTTCTTACACCAGATTCGAACCCGAGGAATAAATTCCGAAGTCGGCTCCTTAACCGCTCAGCTATGGAGGACTTGAGAATAAGTGATTTTAATGTAGTGTATATAATCCGAGTCAACTCTACTGAAATTAATTTTGTCCTACACCAGATTCGAACCCGGAGAACAAATTCCAAAATCGGCTCCTTAACCGCTGAGATATGGAGGACATGATAACAATCGTCTTTAATGTAGTAGATATAGCTCCGGTGCACCTCAGGTTTGTTACGTAAAAGGTGTGTCCAGCCTAATGTCACCTGTTTCACCTTGATTATAGGTAAAGGTGAGCTTAGCCTTGCTCATAATAATCCCAAGTCGAAAGAATGTGATTCTTATTTTGTCTCACACAATTAGTTTGAATATGATAATCCATATCGCTTGTTGACCTTTACTGAACTTTCTATAGAAAGCGATAGTAATGGATGTTTACATCAACATCATCCGTT
Organism: Endomychus coccineus; assembly: GCA_958510875.1. Classification (NCBI taxonomy): domain Eukaryota; kingdom Metazoa; phylum Arthropoda; class Insecta; order Coleoptera; family Endomychidae; genus Endomychus; species Endomychus coccineus. The sequence goes on along the minus strand of OY294068.1, from coordinate 103,003,952 downwards.
CGAGAAATAAAATATCAGAAATAATAATAATAATAATGTTTATTTGGAATAATACATATTCATTTTGGCAGTATAACATTCAAATCTAAAATAAACATACGAAGGATTCACGCAGTTCAACACTTCGTTCTTCACACTAAACTCCGAACTAATCCGGTAATCGAAGAATACTCCATTCATTTCTTGAATGTTATATAATCTAGCATCGGAAACCTTCTCCAATGTTCGGGATGCTATTGTACGTATGTAAACCAACAAGTGCAATAGAATAATATGAAAAAGGATCTAGTTCTATTGGTGGGTGAAAATCTACAGACAAGCGGGAGCTCTTACCCGTGATAGTGAACGTCTGAGACATGATTGATGAAAACTTTATCAACAATCCATTTATATTCTAATAAATACAATTTTAGTCGGCCACAACTGAAGAATTAGAGAGGAATTTCAAACAAAACTAGCCAAAATTATAAGTGTTATATTGCTGAAAATTGTCTTGATTGAATGATATCTTACACTTTTCGGAATAATTCACCAATTCGTGAGGGGGGCGTAAATTGCCAAAATTATCATAATAAAAGACAGTATCACCGACTTTCTTAAACTCAACCCAGTGGGTACCTTTATTATCCGAGCTATCTAAATTAACTATTCCACGCTCGTTTTTCCATGGTCCGTTGGATGGTAGTTCATCACGCATAAATGCTCCTCTGAAATGGGGAATTTTCAGAGCTTTTGCTAGTTTTCTTAGATCAAGATCGGTTAAAGGTCTTCTGGGTAGGTTTACTGACAGTTTTTTGGATGTTTATTTGAATATAGACCGAGACCTTCACGAAACTTTTTCAAATATAGACCAGATCCTTGTTTCCCCAAAGCAATAGCTTCCATTGTTTCATTATGTCTTTCCGTTCCCTCCTAGGTTTTCCGAGCTGCTTTGCTGTCGTTAACGGCATTAGCGATGCCTGCACTACCTCCCGCCAATGCTCTAGCAGCTGAGAAGCCGGCAAACAGAGGTAATAAAAATAGTAGGAATCCTCCAGTCTTAGGAATAGAAATTACTCTTGGTAATCGAACATTTTTCCGACCACCTGCTTCTTTGGATTGTCTTCGTGCAACTTTCAAAGCTGTTTGGGATGTTTTCTCCAGATTGGATGAGTCAAACTTATTCTTCATAAGTTTTCTTATCCCATCGACAATTGCACTACCGAACCCAACCCTCTAATATTTTATCCGCCCCGTGACGTCCTTCCAAACTAGCGTTTTGCAAATATGAAATATCGTGTTGGCGGCAAGCTTTATCGAGTGAATTGATACCTGGATCTCCTCTTTTCAACCGTTCTTCTAATTTTGTACCGGGACCACAGTATTGATAACCGGGAATATGAAGTTCAAACGGGAGCTTGTTTATAAGCGTATTGAGAACACCTTCTCCTACGTATGCTTCCATACAGACTGATGAGAATTCGAAATTGCACCGTTATTTAAAGAGGGGAGGAAGAAAGACCAAAGATCTCAAAAATTTTATTTTTGATAATTTCAAAATTTTCTCAATACAAAAGACCTAAGTATAATCTTAACAATACATGTTTTCAAATATTATAATATTTATTCTTAATTCACATAGTCATCGAATTTTGTTCTAATATAATATCCATACCCTCGAGTCAACAATATTCCTGCTTTTTGTTTGTTTCTTATAATCTCAGAATCTTCAATGGTAGGTTCATTGAACGAGATCCGAATTATCAATCCAACTGTTGTGATTGTTATCTAGACCCAACCACTTCACATACTGTTGACCCCTCCTCTTTCGTAATATTTTTTCGACTAAATACACATCGGGTTGTTTTGTTTTCTGTAATTCCTCTTGGTAGAATCCTCCACTTATCGTTCTCCCCAACATTTCTTGCAGAATATATGTGACAGGAGCTGTCATGTGAACTCTTATAATTTTGAACAATTCCGTCGACCAATTGGGCGTATATCCTTTTACAAATATATGTTTAGCTTCACTTATTCGCACCACATCTCCAACGTTGTATTTGTGAGGCAGAGCTAACTTAATGTGCGAGTAGGATCGCTTCATAATCTCGCTCTCAATTTGCTTCGTCACTTTTATTGGAGCCATATTTATAGTACTATGTTGACGTTTATTATATTTTTCTGTTACCAAACGAATATGTTTATTGAAATGACGTAAATGAAATTGTAGATAGACTAAGACTTCTTGTTGCATCCTCGTATGCTGGTAACAATAACCATCATAACGAGATAATCTCTATAATAAGAGAATTGATAGAGGCTAATGTAATTGAACAAAACTCATATGTTAAGACAAATTCATCACAGTTATAAAGATGACCCCAATGGATACGTTTGGAAGAACCCTCTCTTCAATGTGGATATATGATACAAATATATTTAATAATAATTTCAAACAAATTCACGGACAAGGATTATTCCTAACGAGTGATGAAAGCTATGATATGGAAAATCGTAGATTGTGCAACGTAAAATCACCGAATGATAATGAAGATGTTGCAAATAAAGCATATGTTGATGAATTGACACACAAACCGAATCTGAAAACAGAAACCAGTCTCGAAGATACCTCCAATGTTAGGGTTGATAATTTGATCAAAGATGTCAACAAGAATCTGGATGAACATAAATTAAAGAATGAGAAGGTTATTCTCACCATGGATAAATCATTTACTAAACATCTAACAGATATTCAGAATGAATATAATGGAATGGAGACCTATATAAAGTAATTAGTGATAGTGTGAGGGAGAACAGAAATGAATTGAAAGAGATCAATAACACATTTAACAGTGTGAACATGCGTCTAAATGACATTACTAGTAAAGTGGAGGCGTTAGAACGACGGATGACATCTGTGGAGCCTTCTAAGAAGAGACCCTCATCATCTACAACAACAAAGCAGGTCTCTGTGAAACGTATAGCCCCAAATCCTGTGAAAATACCCAGAAAATTATTTCTACACTAGATTTCCACATTGATAAGATGAGTAGAGAACAAAATATGCATGAGCTTCATAAGCTGAGTAGGAAAAATTTCAAACGCCGCAGAACAATCATAAAGGGTTTGGATGATTAGTGGCAAATGGATCTGGCTGAAATGGGTAATTACGCTCGTGAGAATAGTGGATTCAAACACATTTTGGTTATGATCGATTGCTTCTCGAAATTTCTGTGGACTCATCCGTTGAAAACGAAATCGGTCGAAGAGGTTCGGAAAGCTGTCAGTTCTATATTGCTAGAAGGACATCATAAGCCTAGCAATCTGCAAAGCGATCAGGGAAAAAAAATTCTTCAATAAACACTTCAACGATCTAATGGAGAAACATGATATCAACCATTATAATATGTATAGTGTGAAAAAAGTAGCCATTGCTGAACGTGTCATTCGAACGTTGAAGCAAACGCTCTACAAACAATTGATATATGCATTCCCAGTATATGTTTTGGACCTTGGTCTTTTCATGGAATTAATAAAAGGTTTCAGTACATGTTTGTATTTTACAGTGTTTTTTATCCGATCAGCTGGATCGCTATTACGTTTATGGGCACTAGTCATTCCCATCATTTGACTGTAATTTTCCCCATCTTCCACGGAGTATGTGTCAGGTAGAACATCTCTGTAGAATATCAAATTATACAGTCCTGTGGTACCCTTGAACGGAGTACCCTCAAAAATTATATCACTCTCACTATCAATTTCTATAGGTTGATTAGCCATGAACCATTCATCTAAAGTGAAATTATATCGCAAACCCATTTTATCATCGTATCTCTTAACGTCATCATCCGAAAGAAATCTTTCCAAGTAATAACGTGCTAATGTGGGGTATTGTTGCAGAAACTCTCCTGTAGCCGCTGAATTATCTTTCTTGAGTTTTCTGAATTTTTCACGAATCTGATCGATAGTAGGTTCGAGGGTGAACACATCCTCTTCTGTATCTGGGGGATTATGTACGAATTCTTCCCCTCCAGTTACAATATTTGGGATTGTTATGTTCTCCATTCGTGTTGCTGTAGAAACAATACTTTTGGGCTTGATCAACGAATTTTGTTTGATTATTTCAGCATTTTTCGCAATTTCCTCTAGAGGTTTAGATACATTCTTTAACATATTATCTAGAATTGTATCATTTTCAGCTTTACCCAATTTCACAGCGATATATTTTTTCCTCACAACGTTTGCTAACTCCCACATTTTTTTCTTCAATTGTTGTTTTGCTTCCAACTTGTCAGACACATCCACGTCCATGCTGAGTGGGTTGTTTGTTTCGAATAGAAGTATATATACATGTTAGATGTATATATAACTATCAAAACTTTTGCGATAACGCCCTTTGTTCATATCACAATCTTCATAAGGAATCCATATTCATCTTTCCAACATACGCTACATATCTCTTCGAATTTCTCAAGTGACATGTCGATACTTATATGATCGGTAAATATACGTTTCAAATTGAGTTCATCCTGTTTGAAAATAATCTAGCAATTGACATTGTCGCGCAATCCATGCTTTGGACATTTAGCAAAAGACTGACAAAGATAGAAACTATCAATTGAGTTGTGTCTCCCTCTTGAAAAATAAGAACGAATTTTCTCCTGTTTCTCATCCATTACATCATCGAATATTATCACCGAATTAGGTTTCGCTTCTGTGGGGTCTATGACGTCATCACTTTCAGTATATGGAAAATATCAAAGCCCAGCAATTTTCTTCAATGTTTCCTCCAGTAACTGGTATTTTGGTTGGTGTAGAGACTTTGAATAGATGTACACGTTTTCAAATTTTAGCCCGTTTGCATCTAACAATAGAGATAACATCGCATTTGTTTTCCCACAATTACTTGCACCACAGATTATTGTTCGTAGAGTATTTGGCAGCAAAGAGCTGTGCCGTCGTGATTGTTCTACAGTTTCAATGCTTGACCCAAAGTTCATAATATTCAACGAGTCGTTTTGCTCAACAATCTTCATTACGCCTAAAGGCGAATCGAAATCAAACTGAAACATATGTTAATAAGCATTTGTCCATATATTGGTTGATGATTTTATATTGTGTATGTTCGAGCACGCGGTTGAGCACTTCTACCATGTAACTGTCAAAAGCAAGTATCAAATACGTGTTAAATTTGTCCGAATGTTGAAACACGTGTATAATTGTTGAAGCACGCGTCTGAATGTTGAAGCACGTGTCTGAATATTGAAGCACGTGCTGAACACGTGTCTGAATTTTGGAGCACGAGTCTCCCAATAGAACTAGATGCTCATTCATATTATTCTATTGCACAAGACGATCTAAATTTGGAGCATATATATAATGATCATGTGGAACTGATATGACTTTTGGAGAATTCAAAAATATAAGTTCATACTGTTGGAAGGAACCATATGAATTTTTGATGATGCTATTGATGAAGGAAGATATATAAAGTCTTTTGATACTTTCATACATCTATAATCTATTTTATAGAAAAAATCTAATAAGAAACTATTCAATAGGTGTTTGAAGCTGTTCAATACCTGTTTGAAGCTGTTTGATAGCTGTTTTAAGGTTCTTGAAAGCTGTTTGAAAGCTGTTTGAAACTGTTAAATCTTTAGCTGATTGGATACATATCAACCTACTTCATTCAATCTTGTAAATATACTGGAAATAGATATAATTTGAAAATTAACGGATCAGTCCATTCTGATAATTCAGTAATAAAACCCAAGAATAATTAGATCTCATAATCATGATATTTATACTATTGAGCAAAATAAAATTGTTTCAAGCGCTCGTGACAATAAACGCTTTATTATTGAAATTCATAGAACGTTACCTTGGGGGGGGGGGGCATTATTCCATTTCAGAGGTGGAGGAGAAAGGGAACAATTAGTTTTATATTACGTATTGTATATTATTTATAAATATGCTTTACCTATATTTCCATTATAATAATTATTTTATGTAACATATATTTGGTTTTCTTATTTACTTATTTTCAGATAATTAGACCTATTGGTTATATGATTGTAATCTATGTATAATTGGACACGTTTTTAAGAAAATTCAAAATATTCATATGATCATCCAATTTCTTCTTGAATAATATTTTTCATGATGTAGGTTGAATTAGTTTTGCTTCCAACATGCAATTTGATAATTTAGTTTTTGTTCGATGCAGCTCTTGATAACAGCTCATATAATTCCACTCTGAATTTATTATTGAAATATTTACTGGTTCAGATAAGACAGGTTCAGGTAGAACATCACTTCTATCTTTGTCAACTTCAGTCAAACTGGATGATTTCGTTTTATTACATTCATAATATTCAGATGCCCAAGTATCTGATTCAAATTTCAATCCGAGATTGTTTGCAACACATGTAGATGAATCTGATCTACACTCTTGCAGAAGATTCCTAGCGGGAGCATCTATGGTTGTAGAAATGGTAGTGGCGGTATGAGAACTTTCACAATATTTCTCGATATAATATACGTTCTAATATATATTTACTATTCACATCCAATAATTCCAAGGTTGAAGTTTTCAATCTTCTTTTACAAGTTGTGAGTTGAACATTTATAAGAGACATACGATGTTCATAATCATTTCTCACTTCTCCTCTGGATAGAGGTTCAGGGCGAGTAGAAACTCTATAATGTGAAGAATGATTTTTCCTCGATGCGAAAATAGTAAAGGTAGGTCTTTGTTGATTTAAATTTTCATATTCTTAATGAATGGAATGACTTCGATCCAAATTATTATTTAATGATGCACTCAGAAATAAATGAAGACTTGTATAATATTATATTCGATGAGAAAGTTCCAAGAAGTAAGGTTAGAGTTAACACAAACTGTACAAGTAACATACTAAATGAATACATTTTTCATAATGATTTATTTCTAACATCACATCTATTTAATTATCCTGGAGAAGAGTAGGGATGGAACACAATATCACGATAGTTATCTATAGATATTTTCGATATTATTTTTCTCTTATCAGCACACTCGGAGCAGTATATAATCTTTAAATTGAATATTCACTTTGAACAATTCAATATATGTTTACAAGGGATGAAACTTGTATTAATCTCTTTTTTATCACAAATTTCACAAAGTTCCATCATTTTGTTTCTCGTGTGAGTTCAGGATATAGACTGAGGGAAATAAAAAATCAGTTTATTATTTATAACATTTATTATCATCGGTTTACAATGGTAGTAAATTTATAAGATAATTATGAATATGTAAGCTATTATTCACAGCACAGTAACAATCATTTGAAGTATGATTGTTCAAACAAAGAGGTTCAGCCATTATCAGTTTTGGACAGTTGACATCATTTTCTAAATCTATACCAACTATCGATCCTTCATTGATTTCTCCCAAAATTTGTCTTATGGCTAACGATTTTTCTTTTCCTCTAACATATATACGATCGATATTCACCTCAACTGTATGTTTTTTTTTAGATATTCTCAAGTTCAGTATTGTCGATAAACCCACTGACATATGGAATACAATGATGATTCCTCTCGAGATATCGAATTTGTCTCTTACAGTTTTCATCTAACTCGCTATATGGTTTGAGATAATTGAATAGTTAGTAACTTGATTGTTTCCCATTCGTAATACACATTTCTTTTATTCTAAATTCAGGCACTCAGGAGCCTTGTACATATATCACTATTAACCTCATATTGGTGAATGTCGAATATTGGAGAAAGAGATTAAACTTATCGAATCAATCTCAATAATGGCGGACCACTTCCGCGGGGGATGTAGCTAATACTACCTACTATTGAGGATAGTGTAAGCACGTATCCGAGCATCATAGTTCGTTAAACTATGATGATGACGTCACCGTCACAGGGGTTCCGTTCAAAATTAAGGTTAGGGTAAGCACGTGTCTGAACACGTGTCTGAATGTTGAAGCACGTGTCTGAAGACGTGTCTGAATGTTGAAGCAGGTGTCTGAACACGTGTCTGAATATTGAAGCACGTGTCGGAATGATGAATCACGCATTAAAACATGTGCATGAATGTTCTACCTAAATGAGTATATAATAATTTTAATCATCGCATTTTATCCCTTATCCGCCCCATCATCGTTTGCCAACTATGATCGCCATATTGAATCAGTTGCTGTCGCTGGTGACGTCGTCATCGTTCATAAACTATGATCGTCAAATGTTTGGCTATTCTTCCAAAGACATTTCGATATTGATATCACAACACTACTTGGTAAGTTCTTTCATTACCTTTGAAGCAATATTTAGATAGTTTTCATGCAGCAAATTGAATTTTTTTCATACAAAAATTGGAAATTCGCATTCTGCACGTCAACACCTTTCATTTGATACCCATGAAGCTATAGTTAGAGGTTTTCTTTCATTTACATGCACCCTATGGGATTTTTCCATAAAAAAGATGAAAATTCACATGCCAGGCGTCACGACTCTCCATTTGACACCCATAACGCTATACTTTAAAAAATAAAAATTTCAAACCTTTATCGCGGAAGATCGGTCAAACTGATCGATATACAAATATTATATTCTTACTCAGCACATCACGTAGATTCAGAATATGCAATAGAATAACCGAAAAATTCCAAACCCTCATCGCGGAAGATCGGTCAAACTGATCGATATATAAATAGTATATTCTTACTAGCTGACCCGGCAATCGTTGTATTGCCATGTAAATATTCTCTAGAGAATTTCTAGTAAAAAAAAAGAAATAACTTATTGGAAGTGTGTAAGGATGTGGTATATGAGTGAAAAAAGCATGGAGCGCTGTGAACGATGAGGGAATATAAAAATAAAAAAACACCAAACATTAATTTTTTAAATGTATTATATTTATATCATTAATTCATCACATAATATCAATCTCTTAATGCTACAGCGTGAACAATATTTTTTGTTAGATCGTCTTTAACTAATACAAACAAACTTGATGGTTTGCCCACTCGAGAGCATGCAACGTATAACTGTCCGTGTGAAAAACATGGGGTGCTCAAATCTAAGCCACAAACAGAAATTGTTTGGCCTTGGGATTTATTAGTAGTCATTTCAAATGCCAAACTAATCGGAAATTGAATACGCTTAGACTGAATTGGCACATCTGTGGGTTAAATAGGTATTCGTGATATTAATATATTTTCACCTCGAAATTTGCCATTCAAAATGGTGGCTTCGATAATGGTTTTCATTAATTTTTCAATGACTAATCGCGTACCGTAAGTCGCTAGTCCCATAAAAGCCTATGTTAATCGAGTGACCGGGATTAGAATAGTCTCTATGCGCGGCATCATTCACAATTCGTTCTTTCGACGTCGAGTCTTCCTCTAGTGTAGTTCGCACGATGGTATGGGAAGCTTGATAACTCATTCATCCCCACTCCGCGGCTCTGAATTCATTACGTCGTGTCAATAATATATCCGTTAGCGCTCTCTATTCTAACATCTCTCTGATGAGAAGAGACACCGGTAGACACATGGAGGGGATAACTTACCAAGTGATAATAATTGATGTTATCGAGCGGGATAAAAAATGATAAAATTATTAAAATGACTATTAGAAAGCAATGCCACATGATAAAAATATAAAAAAATGCAATCTTATCCAAAAAATGAAACAAAAATGTTTGAGGTGGACACCCCTTATCTTTACAGGGTTTGAAAAATAGATAGTAGCCGATTTCTAGACTTACTGAATATGCATAAAAAATTTCATAGGAATCAGTCGAACCGTTTCGGAGGAGTATGGGAACGAACATTGTGACACGAAAATTTTATATATTAGATTCAGCACATCACGTAGATAAAGAATATGCATTAAAATAATCACTTCCGGTTTCACTTCCATAATTTTAACATCTCATATTTGTTTTGAGAAAAAGTTGAAAATTCGCATTCTGCACGTCAACACCTTTCATTTGATACCCATATAGCTATAGTTAGAGGGTTTTTTCATTTACAAGCACCGTATGGGATTTTTTTCATGAACAAGTTGGAAATTCACATGCTACGCGTCAAGACTTTTCATTTGACACCCATAAAGCTATACTTGAAAAAATAAAAATTTCAAACCCTTATCGCAGATGATCGATCAAACTGATCGATATATAAATAGTATATTCTTATTCAGCACATCGTGTAGATTCAGAATATGCAATGAAATAACCAAAAAATTTCAAACCCTTCTCGCGGAAGATCGGTCAAACTGATCGATATATAAATAGTATATTCTTATTCAGCACATGACGTAGATTCAGAATATGCTCAGCGGTTGAGGAGCCGATTCTGGAATTTGTTTCCCGGGTTCGAATCTGGTGTGGAACAAAATTAATTTCAGTAGAAATGACTCGGATTATATATACTACATTAAAATCACTTATTCTCAAGTCCTTCATAGCTGAGCGGTTAAGGAGCCGACTTTGGAATTTATTTCTCGGGTTCGAATCTGGTGTAAGAAAAAAAAATTCATTTCAGTAGAAGTGACTCAGGTTATATACTACATTTGGATTAATTAATTCAAGTCTTCCGTAGCTGGGCGGTTAAGGCGTCGATTTTGGAATTTATTTCTCGTGTTCTCGTGTAAGTAGAAAAAATATTGATTTCAGTAGAATGCGAGTACACGGATGACTAGTTCACAGACTGTAGATTGGAAAAACATAGATTGGCCAGACCATAGTTCGGAGAATTATAGATTACCAAACCATAGCCTACCTGCCCATCGATTGATGAACCATAGACCATAGTTGGGTGTACCATAGATAACCAAACCATAGACCATCGATTGGTGAACCATATATTTCTATGACTGCGCATGCGCGATTGTGGATGACCTTGGAATGAACCGTTCTCTGCAAAATGAACCTTAGATTTCCTTATGAAGATTTACATGGAAAAAAGGTCGATTTTGGTGAAGAACTCTCATAGTACATTTACACAAAACCATAGAGCATCATGGTGGCGGAAAGAGTTGTCATGGCGGCTGTCACGTGGGTCTTCAACGAGGTGTCATGGCGTCTGTCACGTGAGGTCTTCATCGAGGTGTCATGTCGTGTCTTGGCGGATGTGACGTGGTGAATCTATGAAGCATCTGTCACGTGAACTGTCATGGCGGATCTATGAATGTCAACCATAGCTTTATAGGTATCATACGGAAAGTCTTGACATGCAGAATGTTAATATCCATATTTTTGATGAGGTAAAATTAATATGACGCATACGAATCGTGGGAAAACATCTATCGATAGCTTTATGAGTATCAAATCCGGCGACCATCGTTCACGAACTATGATGGTCAGTTGAGCGATGAAATGTGAATAATAATGATAATGGTATCTATTCATCATACATCACATTGATATTGAGAACTCTATGTGTAGCAATGTGAATAGTTGGAGGTTATGATATAGATATCCAGTAAGTTTGTGAATGTGCCATTATGCATATATCTTTTGGAAAATACACACGTAGACTTTGAAAATTTGTGGAGAAAGTTCATGAACTAAGAAGAGACTTGAATTTTTACGAAGATAGAATAATATTTATAAGTCTGTTGGATACATTAAGTGTGGAAAGTGAATAGGTAGTACATTCATGAACATGTTTTAGCCCGTGATTCAACGTTCCGACACGTGCTTCAACATTCAGACACGTGTTAAGCACGTGCTTCATTCAAATCGCTACGGGAATCCCTTTTCACTCCGTTACCATTATCGATAGCATGAAATACGTTAGACCATTTGCGTATTGATCGCATTCCTCGATTTTGTAATTTTCTGTCGGCATCATGCCAACCATCCTCCTGTCGACGCATTAGGTACCATTCAGGTCTCATATCATTCGATGTTCGATATAATGCTAAAATTAAAGAAAAAAAATATGTTATATAAATTTTATTATGAAAACAAAGTAATTACCTAAATTTCGTCTCTTTCCGGAATCTATAGGAGGTGGAACAATATTTGGCGCAATGTTATTCCGTAAGGTGATAACATTCATTTGAATTTGTTGAGATAAGCGTTGAGATCGTTCTTTCGCACGATATTCACGTTCCTCAGCAAGTTCACGTTCAGTTTCGGCTTTTAGATGTTCATTTTCTGCTCGACGTTCACGTTCCTCAGCTCTTTGGCGCTCTTCCCCGCCTTGTTTCGTTCACGCCCAACACTAGAGATCTCAACTCTTCTACTGATTGTATCAATTGGATATTTTTTGTTTTCAACGGTTCCACACAATGTTGTTCATAGAATTTCTCGTACTCACAATATTCCATCATAATAAATTTTATTAACGGAAACTGTTCACGTAACTCGATAACTTTAGGAGTTCGCATTTGCATCAATGATGATCCGAAATCAATAGCATCCAGAACATAATATTTCTTCCGTGCATCAGTCTTATCACAAATCTCTAAATGGTGTATATGCGGGTTTTCCCTCAACAATCTTGTTATAACACCCTTTTTAGCATAATATTTTCTGCCGCGATAACCTAATCAATCCAATAGATCTTCATCCATAAGAACGCGTTGATTCAGTTGTTAATTTCAAAATAAATAGTTCCTTTTATCGTTTCTTATATCGAGCCCAAATTTTAGACACACTTCATCGACTGTTAACTTGATAAAATTGTTGGGGGGCCATGTAGCCACATTTGAATCACGAACGCGCGCTGCTAAGTTAATTTTTCTCACTGAACATTTTCTGAAATGATTCTTTCTTACATACGTGAGAACGTGGATTCGAATAGTGTGGGTTACTCTTTGTTTTGATCTCATTGCAAACGTTGATAACTGACTGATAACGTCACTAGTTGTTTCAATTTGTTTCTTTTCCCGCAACCGACTACCATAGTTTACAAACTATGATCGCCGGATGTTCACATCACCACCTACCGTTTGAGAAGTGAAATATCGAATATAATAATAATTACATTCATTTGGAAAAACACATTTTGATAGTACATCATTTAGATCTGAAATAATAACATTATGATTCATCACCGGGTTCTTCACACCAAATTCTGAACTGATCCTGTAATCGGAGAATACTCCATTATACGGTCGTTTATGATGATGCAACAAGCCCGGGTGTTTTCACGGAAATTCAGGATTTTTTCCATCTCTAGTTTGACGTCAACTGTTGATGACTTCATAGCATCGTTTTGTTTCGAACTATCAATCACAAAAATAGCTTTATTCTTGAATGCTATATAATCTGACATCGGCTCGCTCATTATTTTATTTGAAAACGATTTCTGGAAATCATAGTGCATCTGGTATGCTTCCTCGTATAGCTGGTCGTTGAAATTCAATATCATCGCTTCATATGGATAACACTCTGAATTCAAGTATAATTTTACATTTAGCAAGTTCATATGATCGAAATATGTACTTTGCTTAACAGGAATATTTTTACGGTCAGTTTGGAAAGCTAGAATCACATATCTGTGACGTTCCAAATCCATTGATGTTTTAACAGCTCAAATGTCGCGAGTGCTCTCCTCCGTCAACGGATTTCCATGCAGATCCCAACTACGGAATATTATCAAAATAGGATTCTCAGCACTCAAATTCCCCAACATTTGGAATTTAACTTGATCATTTGGAAACACATGTCGCACCTTTGATGCTATCGTCTTCACATTTATTTTAGCCCTTTCCGTACCTGTGCTATCAGTATAGCAATCGTTAACTCTGTTATAGTCAATGAATAGGCCTAGTAGAAAATTCAACGGTATCCATAAATTGATTTTATCATTGTAGACTGAACTCATTTATCATATGACCATCCAGAAATAGCTAGAGGTATAGATTCATGTTCGGCATATGTTAGATAAGCTCTGATGGTGCTGACAATACCAGGATCACGTACTTTGTCTCTCTCTTTTCCATTCAACTCATAACTGATATCTTCGAAGAGTAACGCTTCGAAATTATTGGTTAGGGTACATTCACCATCACCACTTGCTTCTGGCTTGAATTCGGCCTCGATAAATGAGGCAGAGGAGGCCAAATCTACCAATACATCTTGATGATTGATTTATATCTCAATTTCATCGCTGTCGCCAAAAGATGTTGTGTGTGGATAGTAGGTATGAGTTTCTTCTCGGATGATGTCTTTATTGAAGTTTGGCTTGTTGAATATTTGAAGTTTTCCCGACATTGTAACCAGGGAACTTCAAAAAATTTATATTTTCCAATAATAGTGATGCAGAAGCAACCTTCTCCCTTGAACTCGTTGTAGATAATGACTGATGGCCAATATGAGGATGTCTTTTATTGCTGAAATCCAAACCCATGTTCTCAAGAGGCTTCTACTACAACAACAACCTTCTCAGATGAATTCTTTTCATATAATGAATGTCGGTGAGTATTGGATTATCATTTATTGTTGAGAGCCATAATCTCTCGTGATCTTTTTCAACTCCAAGCGTATAATAATTTCTTCCCCAAGAAAATTTACCTGTTTCCAATTCTGATCCAAAATATTCAGTGTGATGTTATCAAAGGACTTCGACTGCAACAACCTTTTCAGTTGAATTCTTTTCATATAATGAATGCTGGTGAGTATTGGATTATTATTTATTGTTGGGAGCCATAATCTTTTGTGGTCTTTTTCAACTCCAACCGTATAGTAATTTCTTCTCCACGAAAATTTACCCGTTTACATTTCTGATCTGAGATATTCAAAGTGATGTTATCGAAGGACGTCTTGTTGATGATCGGTAGATAAATAAGATTATTAGGTTCTATATCAATAAACAGGTGGAGGTGAAAACTCATATATCGTACGAGCTAATTTACTGTTTTAAGATGCTCCTGCGGTTAAGTTACACTCTACTCTAATAGTTTGAACTTTGATTATATTTATAGGCTGGTCAGATAAATGTACTCCACGAGATGGCAATTTCTTCTCGCTGAATCCCGACAGTTCGCTCATACTATCTTTGGGGATAAAATCCACTTCAAAATCACTCTTCAGCTCTGTGTTTGGAGTGTTGTTGTTAGATTTTATTGATAATTTTCGGTCACGTTCTACTTGCTTCACTTCCATCCCACAAACTGCACTTTGTATGAAATCCTCGATGTCTGTCAACTCGTAGGAACCCGTAGGTATGATTATTACTCCTTCCTCACCCTTCACATTCTTATGATGAAATTCATTGAAATCTTCCTCAATGTTCGGGATGCTATTGTACGTATGCGAACCAACAAGTGCGATAGAATAATATGAATTATGATCTAGTTCTATAGGTGGGTGAAAATCTACAGATGAGCGGGAACTCTCACCCATGATAGTGAACGTCTGAGACATGATTGATGAAAACTTTATCAACAATCTATCTATATACTGATAAATGCAGGGTTAGTCGACCACAACAGTAGGGATGGAGTCACTTGGGGCGGCCAGACAGAGAGCCTTATCAGATGTAGGCAACCAGTGATACACTCGTGCATGCGCGGTATGCCCAGACAGGTATCGGTAAGTACTGACCCTGTATTACCGGCCTGGGTAGACGGTTAGGGTGTGGTCTCGCCTCTAACATCTAGGTGTTACCGGGTAGACGGTTAGGGTGTGGTCTCTGACCGCTAGGGGCCCTTCTGTTATGGTTGTATGATGGAGACTGAGTAGTGGTAATCAGCCTGTATATACAAGATCGTTCGAGGTAGACAGCAAGCAATATGTGAGGTTAGGGAGAACTTCAATGTAAAGCAACATCAAAATATTTTTTTCTACACACGGGAATCGAACCCGAGAAATGAAATCCAAAGCCAGCCCCTTAACCGCTCAGCTATGGAGGAATTGAGAACAAGCGATTTTAATGTTGTAGATATAACCGCAGGGTATCCGGTCTGAGTGATAAGTGCAAGTATATTGCAGTCTATATGATGCAGGTAATTGTTTTACATGACATCAGTCATGCAGGTATGTCACGTAGCCTACAGCGAGGTATGGAATGTGAGGCTTCATAGCGCTAGCCCATAGGGATTTTGAAATAGTGTTGTTTGTACATATCGTCAGTCACGTGATTTTTGAAAGAGACCGGGTATTCATCGGAGGTATCATGGGAGGGCTGCTGCTCCTTGAATGCATAGATGGAATGTTATACAGTACGGAAATGATATCTTCTTCTGCATTTCTCAAACGCGATGTTTATAAGGAAATTACTTTCAAAAACGTTTATTCAAGCCGTATGTACCTTACTTGATTGCTATATTACAAAATGCGATTTCAATCATCTCAAACATATATGGAAATTATTTTTAGTATACAAAATGGAGTTGGGAGACTTCAATGGGTATGGAATGTGAGGTTATACAGATTGTTTATGTATGACGTTAGTCATGTGAATTTGAATGAAGCTGGCGCGATCTCCAACGAGACAGGTGTGTATGTGAGGTTATACAGAGTGTGCAGTTATAATGATGTCTATCACGCAGGTCTTCAGCGAGGTATCTACCTTGCAGGAGCCTTCAATGAAATGTGGGGTTGTTTGTACATGCCGTTAGTCGCAGGGTTTTGTCTGAGTTATAATGATATCGTACGCGGCGCATTGTCTGCCCCCACAAGTCTTCAATAAGGGGTCATAACATCTAACATGCGATAGTTTACAAAAAATGCTGCTTCTCATAATAGCGATATTATGAAGCGTTTGCAGAAATAACTATTAAATCATCTAAGGACTTTTTGCTTGATTAGTACTAGCGATTACAATATTCGTTATAATATTATAAGTATGCATCATTAGCTTACTTGTGCGATAAGGTTGTGCTAAATCATGTGCAACAGCAATGTATTCAACTTGGAATTATCGTAATGATGCGCGATCCTTCAATGTTAAAGTAGTTTCATAAGTTATCCGAAAGTAATATGAATATATAAAATGTTTTTCCAAAATTAGTTCCGAAGTAAACATAATTCGCTATAATATTCATTCATGTATGTTTCATAAATTATCCGATATAAATCAAACAAGTTTATGCTGAATTTGTGCCAGGTTGAACAATATTCACTATCATATTTTGCGGTAGAGCTACAGCTGGTTCGAGAGATAAGAAAGATACGCCGATCACCTTCAAACGCGATGAGAATACTTTATTTTAAATCACACATGTAGTATGTATATATTCGAATCATATTGATTGTAAATCGCTTAATATGACCCGAAATCTAGCTGCTGCTGGGTGTAGCCCAATACCTATACAGAATCTAGACGAAGCGGTGTTACGCATCACGATGATTATTCGAACTGTCTGTACAGCTCGATTGCTATATAACAAAATACATTTTTAATCATCTTAAACATATAGATGTGCTAATATAATTTTTTCAGTATGCAAAAATATACTAATAAAACATTTTTCATCGACACACATTTCTTCATAGGATAGTTAGCTTTTTATAAAATTCAATCAATTTCAATGGGAAACATATATGCGAGGGAGTTTTATAGAGATCGAACTCATTTCCCCAACCACCCAAGAGGTAGAACTATGATGAGGAATAGATGTGGATAATGATAATAATCATATGAATATCTTCATAAGCGCTAATCTATATGACATTCAAACACATGCTTCATAAAAGTCTGAACATTGAGTAGAGCTATAGTATCTTCTTCATAAGCGATCATTATCAACATTCAGACACTTGTTTAGCACGTGATTCAACAGCCTGGCATCATCGTTCACGAACTATGATGGTTCGATGAGGACTCAAACATTGAACAGATGAATCTTTGAGGTTAAATATCTGCTGTAGAAATTACCCCACTTTTATTACCTTTTATTTGAGAATATCGATATTTCCCATGTAACGGATTATTGCCTAAAGCTATTTTGTATGCAACATTGTTATCATTTGAGAGCCTACGAGGGCCTGTGTGTTGGTCGGGGCTAAATGAATATGTTTGACTATTATTACCTGTAGATTTATTTGAGATTCTTCAAGTTTGAGATTGATAACCCACATGAAGAAAGAAGCTTCAACGAATTGATATCAATGAATATTCGTTATTCTGAATGTGACAACTTTATCAGCTTCAACACTCGAGATAAGAGAGAATATTTACCGCAAACTGTCTTATAACCACTAGGTACTACATATTATAATAATTGAAAAGATAACATAATAATCTGAATCACATTTTGAGGAACATTATATGTAAACATGTAATAAAACAAAAGTATATTTATATTTATTAATTAGATAGTAACATAAATTTTTTTTTTCTAACTCTGAAGGGATATTTATAATTTAGATTACAATCCTGATGGGTTGATCCAAGGGACTGTACTTTACCAAACGGCTCGTTCATTATTGTGATGTCTTGCGGGAAAGTGAGAGAAATAAAATACCAAAAATAATAATAATAACATTTATTTAGAAAAATACATTTAGAATTAAAATAATAACATTATGGTTCATGGTTCTTCACACTAAACTCCGAACTGATCCTGTAATTGGAGAATACTCCATTATACGATCGTTAATGATGATGCAATAAGCCCTGGTGTTTTTGGGGAAATTCAGGAAACTTTCCATCTCTAGTTTGACGTCAACTGTTGATGACTTCATAGCATCTTTTTGTTTTGAACAGTCAATCACAAAAATTGCTCTATTCTTGAATGCTATATAATCTAACATGGGTTCGCTTATTATTTTATTTGAAAATGATTTCTGGAAATCATAGTACATCTGGTATGCTTCCACGTATTACTGGTCGGTGAAATTCAATTTCATTGCTTCATATGGATAACACTCTGAATTCAAGTATAATTTTACATTTAGCAAGTTTATATTATCGAAATATGCACTGTGCTTAACAGGATTATTCTTTCGATCTGTTTGGAAAGCTAAAATCACATATCTGGGACGTTCCAAATTCATTGAAGTTTTAACAGCCCAAATGTCACGAGTGCTCTCCTTCATCAACGGATTTTCATGCAGATCCCAGCTGCGAAATGGAATCAAAATAGGCTTCTCAGCACTCAAATTCTCCAACATTTGAAATTTAACCTGATCACTTGGAAACACATGTCGCACTTTTAATGCTATCGTCTTCACATTTATTTTAGCCGTTTTCGTGCCTGTGTTATTAGAATAGCAATCGTTATCGGTTCGAGACCTTATCAAGCGCAGCTTATGTTTTCCACTCAAGACTTTGTTATAGTCAATGAATAGGCCTAGTAGAACATTCAACGGTATTCATAAATTGATTTTATTATTGTAGACTGAACTCAATGCATCCTTAAATGATCATCCAGAAATAGCTAGAGGTATAGATTCATGTTTGGCATATGTTAGATAAGCTCTGATGGTGCTGACAATACCAGGATCACGTACTTTGTCTATCTCTTTTCCATTAAATTCATAACTAATATATTCGAAGAGAAACGCTCCGAAATTATTCGTTAGTTTACATTCACCATCACCACTTGCTTCTGGCTGGAATTCTGCCTCGATGAATAAAGCAGACGATGCCAAATCTACCAACACATCTTGTTGATTGATTAATATCTCAATTTCATCGCTGTTGCCAAAAGATGTTGTGTGTGGATAGTAGGTATGAGTTTCTTCCCGGATGATGTCTTCAATGAAGTTTGGCTCGTTGAATATTTGAAGTTTTTCCGACATTGTAACCAAGGGACTTCAAAAAATTTATATTTTCCAATGATAGTGATGCAGAAGCAACCTTCTCCTCCTTCAATGTCAGTGATGCAGAAGCAACCTTCTCCCTCGAGCTCGTTGTAGATAATGACTGATGACCACTATGGAGATGTCTTTTATTGCTAAAATCCAAACCCATGTTCTCAAGCGATGGCTACTGCAACCTTCTCAGTTGAATTCCTTTCATATAATGAGTGATGGTGAGTATTGGATTATTATGTATTGTTGTGAGGTATAATCCCTAACGATCTTTCCCAATTCCAATCGTATAATGATTTCTTCTCCACGAAAATTTACCGGTTTCCAATTCTGATCTAAAATATTCAGCGTGATGTTATCGAAGGACGTCTTGCTGATGACCGGTAGATAAATAAGATTCTTCGGCTCTATATCAATGGAAAACCCAGGTGGTACAAGAGGTGAGAACTCATATATCGTATGAGCTATCTTATTGTTATAATATGCTCCTGCGGTTAAGTTACACTCTACGCGTATAGTTTGAACTTTGATCATGTTTATAGGTCGATCAGATACGTGTAGTTCCCGAGATGTCAATTTCTTTTTGCTGAATCCCAACAGTTCGCTAATACCATCTTTAGGAATAAAATTCACTTCAAAATCACTCTTCAGCTCTGTGTGTAGAGTGTTGTTGTTAGATTTTATAGATAATTTCCGGTCACGCTCTTCTTGCTTCACCCCTATCCCACAAACTGTACTTTGTATGAAATCTTCGATGTCTGTCAACTCGTAGGACCCCGTAGGTATAGTAACTACTTTTTCCTCACCCTTCACATCTTCATAATAAAATTTATTAAAACCTTCTTCAATGTTCGGGATGCTATTGTACGTATGCAAACCAACAAGTGCGATAGAATAATATGAATGAGGATCTAGTTCTATAGGTGGGTGAAAATCTACAGATGAGCGGGAGCTCTTACCTGTGATAGTGAACGTCTGAGACATGATTGATGATAACTTCATCAACAATCTATTTATATACTAATAAAATGCAATGTTAGTCGACCACAACTGAAGAGTTAGAGAGGAATTCCAAATATAACAGGCTACAATTATAAGTGTTATATTGCATGAAATATCGTGTTGACTGCAAGCTTTATCGAATGAATTGATACCCTGAATCTCCTCAACCGTTCTTCTAATTTTGCCCCTGGTATTGATTTGAAGTTCAAACGGGAGCTTGTTTATAAGTGTATTGAGAACAACTTCTCCCACGCACGCTTCCATACAGACTGATGAGAATTCAAGATTGCACCGTTATTTAACGAGGGTGGGAGGAAGACCAAAGATCTCAAAATAATTTTTTTCATTAATTTTCTCAATACAAAAGACTTAAGTATAATCTTAACAATATATGTTTCAAATATCTCAATCTTGATTCTTGATTCATCGTCCTAGTCGTATTGCATATTCCTACCCCTTCCACCTATATTGAAGTCCTTTTATGTATGTTCGACGCTGGTAAAAGTTATTTCTTCTGTGCTCATGAAGCTAATGCAAAACTTGTTCTCTACTCATCTTATCAATGTGGAAATCTAGTGTAGAATTAATTTTTTGGGTATATTCACAGGATTTGGAGATATACGTTTCACAGAGCCCTGCTTTGTTGTTGTGGATGATGAGGGTCTCTTCTTAGAAGATTCCACAGATGTCATCCGTCGTTCTAACGCCTCCACTTTACTAGTAATGTCATTTAGACGCATGTTCACACTGTTAAATGTGTTATTGATCTCTTTCAATTCATTTCTGTTTTCCCTCACACTATCACTGATTGTTTTATACTCTGATTTTATATAGATCCCCATTCCATTATATTTATTCTCAATGTCCATCAGATGTTTATCAATGTTGAGAATAACCTTCTCATTCGTTAAGTTATGTTCATCCAGATCCTTGTTGATATCTTTGATCAAATTATCAACCATAACATTGAAGGTATCTTTAAGACTGGTTTCCGTTTTCAGATTCAGTTTGTGTGTTAATTTATCAACATATACTTTATTTGCAACATCTCCATCATCATTCGGTGATTTTACGTTGCACAATCTACGATTTTCCATATCATAACTTCCATCGCTCGTTAGGAATAATCCTTGTCCGTGAACTTGTTTGAAATTATTATTAAATACATTTGTATCATATATCCACATGGAAGAGGAGGCTCTGCCAAACTTATCCATTGAAACCATCTTTATAACTGTGATGAATTTGTCTTACACCTGGTTTTTGTTCAATTACCCCTGCCTCTATCAATTCTTCTATTATAGAGATTATCTCATTATGGTTACCGGCATGCGAGGATGCAACAAGAAGTCTCAGTCTATCCACCATTTCGTTAACGTCATCCCAATAAACATATTCGATAGGTTTCTCGTTATATTCAAGCATATCATCTTTGATATATGCACTTCCAGTGTATGTTTTGGCTCTGGGTCTTTTCATGGTATTAATCAAAGGTTTCAGTACATGTTTGTATTTTACTGTGTATCTTATTCGATCAGCTGAATCGTTATCACGTCTATGGGCACTAGTCATTTCCATCATTTGACTGTAATGTTTCCCATCTTCCACAGTGTAAGTATCAGGTAGAACATCTTTGTAAAATATCAAATTATACAGTCCTGTGGTACCCTTGAACGGAGTACCCTTGATAATTATATTACTCTCACTATCAATTTCTATAGGTTGATTACCCATGAACCATTTGTCTAAAGTTGAACTATATTGCAAACCCATTTTATCATCATATCTCTTAACATCATCATCCAATAGGAATCCTTCCAAGTAATAACGTGCTAATGTGGGATATTGTTGCAGAAACTCCTCTGTAGCCTCTGCATTATCTTTCTTATGTTTTCTGAATTCTTCACGAATCTGATCGATAGTAGGTTGGGGTGTAAACACATCCTCCTCAGTATTTTGGGGGTTATATACGAACTCTTCCCCTTCAGTTACAATATTTGGGATTGGTATGTTCTCCATTTGTGTTGCTGTAGAAACAATACTTTTAGGTTTAACCAACGAATTTTGTTTGATTATTTCAGCATTTCTCGCAATTTCCTCTAGGGGTTTAGATACATTCCTGAACATATTATCTAGAATCTCATCATTTTCAGCTTTACCCAATTTCACAGCCATATAATTTTTCCTCACAACGTTTGCTAACTCCCACATTTTTTTCTTCAACTGTTGTTTTTCCTTTAGCATGTTACTCACACCCACGTCCATGCTGAGCGGGTTGTCTATTTCAAATGAAGGTATATATACATGTTAGATGTATATATAACTATCAAACCCTTTGCGATAACGTCCTTTGTTCATATCACAGTCTTTGTTTATCATAAGGAATCCATATTTATCTTTCCAACATACGCTACATATCTCTTTAAATTTCTCGAGTGACATGTCGGTATTTACATGATCGGTGAATATATGTTTCAAATTGAGTTCATCCTGTTTGAAAATAATCAAGCAATTGGCATTGTCGCGCAATCCATGTTTTGGACATTTAGCAAAAGACTGACAAAGATAGAAACTATCAATTGAGTTGTGTCTCCCTCTTGAGAAATAAGCACCAATTTTCTGCTGTTTCTCAAACATCACGTCATCGAATATTATTATCGAATTAGGCCTCGCGTCTGTGGGGTCTATGACCTCATCACTTTCGGTACAAGGAAAATATCCAACCCCCTCAATTTTCTTCAATGTCTCCTTTAGTAACTGGTATTTTGGTTGGTGTAAAGACTTTGAATATATGTACACGTTTTCAAATTTCAGGCCGTTAGCATCTAACAATAGAGATAACATCACATTTGTTTTCCCACAATTACTTGGACCACAGATTATTGTTCGTAGAGTATTAGGCAGCAAAGAGCTGTGACGTTGTGGTTGTTCAACATTCTCATTGCTTGACCCTAAGTTCATAATACTCAACGAGTCTTTTTGCTTAACAATCTTCATCATGCCTGAAGGCGAATCGAAATCATACTGGAACATATGTTAATAAGCATTTGTTTATATACTAGATGATGATGTTATATTGTGTATGTCTGATCACGCGGTTAGGTACTTCTACGCTTCTGTCAAAATCAGGTTTCAAATACATGTTAAATAGGTATGAATGTTGAAACACGTGTCTGAAACACGTGTCTGAATGCTGAAACACGTGTCTGAATGTTGAAACACGTGTCTGAAACACGTGTCTGAATGCTGAAACACGTGTCTGAATGTTGAAACACGTGTCTGAACGCTGAAACACGTGTCTGAATGTTCAAAAACGTGTCTGAAACACGTGTCTGAATGCTGAAACACGTGTCTGAATGTTGAAACACGTGTCTGAAACACGTGTCTGAATGCTGAAACACGTGTCTGAATGTTGAAACACGTGTCTGAATGTTGAAACACGTGTCTGAAACACGTATCTGAATGCTGAAACACGTGTCTGAATGTTGAAACACGTGTCTGAAACACGTGTCTGAATGCTGAAACACGTGTCTGAATGTTGAAACACGTGTCTGAAACACGTGTCTGAATGCTGAAACACGTGTCTGAATGTTTAAACACGTGTCTGAAACACGTGTCTGAAACACGTGTCTGAATGCTGAAACACTTGTCTGAATGTTAAAGCATGTGTTGAATTACGCGAAAAACATGTGCATGAATGTATTTTAATCATTAGGATTATTCACATTTTATTCCTCATTAGCCCATCATAGTTCGTGAGCGATGATGACGTCATCATAGTTCGTAAACTATGATCGCCGGGTTGAGTTAGCAACTGTCACCGGTTTGAAGCAGTGACGTCATCATCGTTCGTGAACGATGGTCGCCGGGTTGAGTTAGCAACTGTCACCGGTTTGAAGCAGTGACGTCATCATCGTTCGTGAACGATGATCGCCGGATTGAATCAGTTACTGTCATTGGCTTGAAGCAGTGACGTCATCATCGTTCGTAAACTATGATCGCCAGATCTTCAATTCAATAAAACACCACTTACTCGTCAAAATCCTTATGTATTTCGATACACATAAAGCTATAGTCTGATGTTCTCACCCACCCCAATTTGTATGCATCATATTGATTTTCCCTACATCAGCGGTAAATATTCTCTCTTATCTCGAGTGTTGGAGCCGATAAAGTTGTCACATTCAGAATAGCGAATATTCATTGATATCAATTCATTGAAGCTTCTTTCTTCATGTGGGTTATCAATCTCAAACTTGAAGAATCTCAAATGAGTCTCTACAGGTAATAATAGTCAAACAATGTTGCATACAAAATAGCTTTAGGCAATAATCCGTTACATGGGAAATATCGATATTCTCAAATAAAAGGTAATAAAAGTGGGGTAATTTCTACAGCAGATATTTAACCTCAAAGATTCATCTGTTCAATGTTTGAGTCCTCATCGAACCATCATAGTTCGTGAACGATGATGCCAGGCTGTTGAATCACGTGCTAAACAAGTGTCTGAATGTTGATAATGATCGCTTATGAAGAAGATACTATAGCTCTACTCAATGTTCAGACTTTTATGAAGCATGTGTTTGAATGTCATATAGATTAGCGCTTATGAAGATATTCATATGATTATTATCATTATCCACATCTATTCCTCATCATAGTTCTACCTCTTGGGTGGTTGGGGAAATGAGTTCGATCTCTATAAAACTCCCTCGCCTATATGTTTCCCATTGAAATTGATTGAATTTTATAAAAAGCTAACTATCCTATGAAGAAATGTGTGTCGATGAAAAATGTTTTATTAGTATATTTTTGCATACTGAAAAAATTATATCATCACATCTATATGTTTAAGATGATTAAAAATGTATTTTGTTATATAGCAATCGAGCTGTACAGACAGGTCGAATAATCATCGTGATGCGTAACACCGCTTCGTCTAGATTCTGTATAGGTATTGGGCTACATCCGGCAGCAGCTAGATTTCGGGTCATATTAGGCGATTTACAATCAATATGATTCGAATATATACATACTACATGTGTGATTTAAAATAAAGTATTCTCATCGCGTTTGAAGGTGATCGGCGTATCTTTCTTATCTCTCGAACCAGCTGTAGCTCTACCGCAAAATATGATAGTGAATATTGTTCAACCTGGCACAAATTTAGCATAAACTTATTTGATTTATATCGGATAATTTATGAAACATACATGAATGAATATTATAGCGAATTATGTTTACTTCGGAACTAATTTTGGAAAAACATTTTATATATTCATATTACTTTCGGATAACTTATGAAACTACTTTAACATTGAAGGATCGCGCATCATTACGATAATTCCAAGTTGAATACATTGCTGTTGGACATGATTTAGCACAACCTTATCGCACAAGTAAGCTAATGATGCATACTTATAATATAATAACGAATATTGTACTCGCTAGTACTAATCAAGCAAAAAGTCCTTAGATGATTCAATAGTTATTTCTGCAAACGCTTCATAATATCGCTATTATGAGAAGCAGCATTTTTTGTAAACTATCGCATGTTAGATGTTATGACCCCTTATTGAAGACTTGTGGGGGCAGACAATGCGCCGCGTACGATATCATTATAACTCAGACAAAACCCTGCGACTTACGGCATGTACAAACAACCCCACATTTCATTGAAGGCTCCTGCAAGGTAGATACCTCGCTGAAGACCTGCGTGATAGACATCATTATACCTGCACACTCTGTATAACCTCACATACATACCTGTCTCGTTGGAGATCGCGCCAGCTTCATTCAAATTCACATGACTAACGTCATACATAAACAATCTGTATCACCTCACATTCCATACCCATTGAAGTCTCCCAACTCCATTTTGTATACTAAAAATAATTTCCATATATGTTTGAGATGATTGAAATCGCATTTTGTAATATAGCAATCAAGTAAGGTACATACGGCTTGAATAAACGTTTTTGAAAGTAATTTCCTTATAAACATCGCGTTTGAGAAATGCAGAAGAAGATATCATTTCCGTACTGTATAACATTTCATCTATGCATTCAAGGAGCAGCAGCCCTCCCATGATACCTCCGATGAATACCCGGTCTCTTTCAAAAATCACGTGACTGACGATATGTACAAACAACACTATTTCAAAATCCCTATGGGCTAGCGCTATGAAGCCTCACATTCCATACCTCGCTGTAGGCTACGTGACATACCTGCATGACTGATGTCATGTAAAACAATTACCTGCATCATATAGACTGCAATATACTTGCACTTATCACTCAGACCGGATACCCTGCGGTTATATCTACAACATTAAAATCGCTTGTTCTCAATTCCTCCATAGCTGAGCGGTTAAGGGGCTGGCTTTGGATTTCATTTCTCGGGTTCGATTCCCGTGTGTAGAAAAAAATATTTTGATGTTGCTTTACATTGAAGTTCTCCCTAACCTCACATATTGCTTGCTGTCTACCTCGAACGATCTTGTATATACAGGCTGATTACCACTACTCAGTCTCCATCATACAACCATAGCAGAAGGGCCCCTAGCGGTCAGAGACCACACCCTAACCGTCTACCCGGTCGGTAATACAGGGTCAGTACTTACCGATACCTATCTGGGCATACCGCGCATGCACGAGTGTATCACTGGTTGCCTACATCTGATAAGGCTCTCTGTCTGGCCGCCCCAAGTGACTCCATCCCTACTCACAACTGAAGAGTTAGAGAGGAATTCCAAACATACCTGGCCACAATTATGAGTGTTATATTGCTAAAAATGGTCGTGATTGAATAATATCTCACACTTTTTGAAATAATCCACTATTTCGTGTGGGGTCGTAAAGTGCCAAAACTATCATGATATAAAACTAAATCACCGACTCCATTAAACTCAACCCAGTGAGTGCCTTCATTGTCCGAGCTATCTAAATTACCTATTCCACGATCGTTTTTCCATGATCCGTTGGGTGTCATTTCTTCACGCATGAATACTCCTCTAAAATGAGGAATTTTCTGAGCTTTTGCTAGTTTTTTATTAGATCGAGATCGGTAAGATGTCTTTTGGGTAGGTTCATCGACAGTTTTTTGGATGTTTATTCGAATATAGACCAAGACCTTTGCGATAATCTTTCAAATATGGACCAGATCCCTGTTTTCCACAAGCTATAGCTTCCTTTGTTTTATTATGTCTTTCCATTTCCTCTAAGGTTTTCCGAGCTGCTTTGCTGTCGTTGACGGCCTTAGCGATGCCTGCACAACCTCTCGCCAATGCTCCAGCAGCTGGTAAGCCGGCAAACAGAGGTATTGAAAATGGTAGAAATCCTCCAGTCTTTGGAATAGGAATAACTCTTGGTAATCGGACATTTTTCCGACCACCTGCTTTTTCGAATTGTTTTCGTGCAACTTTCGAAGCTGTTTGAGATGTTCTTTTCAGATTGGATGGGTCTAACTCATTCTCCATACCTTTTCTCACCCCAGCGACAACTGCACTTCCGAACCCAACCTTCTTCTCCATACCCTTCCCCAATTTCCTCTTTGCCTTCATAATTTTATTCACACAGAAAGCGGCAATCCTCTTCCCCAATTTTGTGTCTTTAGATTTGACACGTTGCCAAGAAGCGTTCTCTAATATATTATCCGCCTCGTGAGGTCCTTCCAAACTAGCGTTTCGCAGATATGGAATATCGTGTTGGCGGCAAGCTTTATGGAGTGGATTGATACCTGGATCTCCTCTTCTCAACCGTTCTTCTAATTTTGTACCGGGCCCACAGTATTGATAGCCTGGAATATGAATTTCGAACAGGAGCTGGTCTATAAGCGTATTGAAAACACCTTCTCCTACGTATGCTTCCATACTGACTGATGAGAATTCAAGATTGCACCGTTATTTAACGAGAGGAGGGAGAAGGACCACAGATCTCAAAATGATATTTTTTTATTAATTTCAAAACTTTCTCAATACGAAAGACTTAAGTATAATCTTAACAGTATATGTTTCGAATATTATAATCATCACTCTTGATTCACTCTCATAGTCACGGAATTTTGTTCTATTATGATATCCATACCCTCGAGTCAACAAAATTCCAGTTTTTGTTTGTTTCTTATGATCTCCAAATGGTCAATGATGGGTTCAATGAACGGGATTCGAATTATGGATCGAACTGTTGTGATTATTATCTAGATCCAACCGTTTCACATATTGTTGACCCCTCCTCTTTCGTAATATTTTTTTGACCAAAGACACATCGGGTTGTTTCGTTTTCTGTAATTCCTCCTCGTAGAATCCTCCACTTATCATTTTCCCCAAAACATCTTGAACAATATATGTAACAGGAGCTGTTATGTGAACTCTTATAATTTTGAACAATTCCGGGCGTATATCCTTTTTCGAATATATGTTTAGAATTACTTATTCGCACCACATCTCCAACGTTGTATTTGTGACGCAGAGCTAACTCAATGTGTGAGTAGGATCGCTTCAATATCTCGCTCTCAATCTGTTTCGTCACTTTTATTCGAGCCATATTCATAGTACTATGTTTACGTTTATCATATTTTCCGTGATTTATCCAAGTATATTAAGCCATTTGTATTTCCCACTGAGACCGAATTGTTTGTTGAGCGTTTCCTTCAACGTTCGAATGACACGTTGAAGTGTTTATTGAAGAATTCTTCCCCCTGATCGCTTTGCAGATTCCTAGGCTTAAGATGTCCTTCTAAAAATATAGAACCGACAGCCTTCCGAACCTCTTAGGCAGATTTTGTTTTCAACGGACGAGTCCACAGAAATTTCGAGAAACAATCGATCATAACCAAAACGTATTCGAATCCTCTATTTTCACGAGCGTAATTACCCATTTCAGCCAGCTCCATTTGCCACAAATCATCCAAACCTTTTATGATTGTGCTGCGCCGTTTGAAATTCTTCCTACTCGAGTCATGAAGCTCATGCACAACTTGTTCTCTACTCATCTTATCAATGCGGGAATCCAGTGTAGAATTGATTTTTTGGGTATATTCACAGGATTTGGAGTTATACGTCCCACAGAGACCTGCTTTGTTGTTGCAGATGATGAGGGTCTCTTCTTAGAAGGTTCCACAGATGTCACTCGTCGTTCTCATGCCTCCACTTTACTAGTTATGTCATTTAGACTCATGTTCACATTGTTAAATGTGTTATTGATCTCTTTTAATTCATTTCTGTTTTCCCTCACACTATCACTGATTGTTATATAATCTGGTTTAATATAGTTCTTCATTCCATTATATTCATTCTGAATGTCCGTCAGATGTTTATTCATGATGAGAAAAACATTCTCATCCTTTAATTTATGTTCATCCAGATCCTTGTTGATATCTTTGATCAAATTAGCAACCCAAACATTGGAGGGATGAGACTAGTTCCGTTTTCAGATTCAGTTTGTATGTTTATTTATCAACATATACTTTATTTGCAACATTTTCATTATCATTCGGCGATTTCACGTTGCACAGTCTACGATTCTTCATATCATAACTTCCATCGCTCGTAAGGAATAATCCATGTCCGTGAACTTGTTTGAAATTGTCATTAAATATATTTGTATCATATATACACATGGAAGAAGAGGCTCGAACAAACTCATCCATTGAGATCATCTTCATAGCTGTGGTCAATTTGTCTTCACTTATGATTTTTGCTCAATTACATTGGCCTCCATCAATTCTTCTATTATAGAGAATATCTCGTTGTGATGGTTATTGTTACCAGCACACGCGAATGCGACAGGGAGTCTCAGTCTATCCACAATTTCGTTAACGTCATCCCAATAAACATTTTCGATAGGTTTCTCGTTATATTCGAGCACATCATTCTTGATATATGCATTTCCAGTGTACTATTTGGACCTAGGTCTTTTCATGGAATTTTTCGAAGGTTTCAGTTCATGTTCGTATTTTACAGTGTTTCTTATTCGATCAGCTGGATCGTTATTGCGTCTATGGGCACTAGTCATTTCCATCATTTGACTGTAATTTTTCCCATCTTCCACAGTGTAGATATCAGGTAGAACATCTTTGTAGAATGTCAAATTATACAGTCCCGTGGTACCCTTGAACGGAGTATACCTAATAATCATATTACTCTCACTACCCAATCTCTATAGGTTGATTACCCATGAACCATTTGTCTAAAGTTGAATTATATCGCAAACCCATTCCATCATCGTATTTCTTAACATCATCATCCAATAGGAATCCTTCTGAGTGATAACGTGCTAATGTGGGGTATTGTTGCAGAAACTTCTCTGTAGCCGCTGAATTATCTTTCTCAAGTTTTTTGAATTTTTTGCGAATCTGATCGATAGTAGGTTTGGGGGTAAACACATCCTCCTCAGTATCTGAGAGTAATATACGAATTCTTCTCCTTCAGTTATAATATTTGGGATTGGTATGTTCTCCATTTGTGTTGCTATAGAAACAATACTTTTAGGTTTAATCAACGAATTTTGTTCGAATATTTCAGCATTTTTCGCAATTCCCTCTAGGGGTTTAGATACATTCCTGAACATGTAATCTAGAATCTCATCATTTTCAGCTTTACCCAGTTTCACAGCCATATATTTTTTCCTCACAACATTTGCCAATTTCCAAATTTTTTTTTTATTCAATTGTTGTTTTGGTTTTAAGTTGTTACGGACATCGACGTCCATGCTGAGTGGTTTGTCCATTTCAAATGAAAGTATATATACATGTCAGATGTATATATAGCTATCAAAACTTCCGCGATAACGCCTATTGTTCATGTCACAGTCTTTGTTCATCATAGGGAATCCATATTTATCTTTCCAACATGCGCTACATATCTCTTTGAATTTCACGAGTGACATGTCGGTACCTACATGATCGGTGAATATATGTTTCAAATTGAGTTCATCCTGTATGAAAATAATCAAGCAATTGGCATTGTCGCTCAATCCATGTTTTGGGCATTTAGCAAGAGACTGACAAAGATAGAAACTATCAATTGTGTTGTGTCTCCCTCTTGAAAAATAAGCACGAATTTTCTCCCGTTTCTCATCCATTACATCATCGAATATTATTATCGAATTAGGCCTCGCTTCTGTGGAGTCTATGACGTCATCACTCTCTGTGTAGGGAAAATATCCAAGTCCAGCAATGTTTTTCAATGTTTCCCCCAGTAACTGGTATTTCGATTGGTGTAAAGACTTCGAATATATGTACACGTTTTCAAATTTAAGTCCGTTTGCATCTAACAATAGAGATAACATCACATTTGTTTTCTCACAATTACTTGAACCACAGATCATTGTCCGTAGAGTATTTGGCAGCAAAGAGCTGTGACGTTGTGATTGTTCAACATATCCAATGTTTGACTCTGAGTTCACAATATTCAACGAGTCTTTTTGCTTAACAATCTTCATGATGCCTGAAGGCGGAACGAAATCATACTGAAACATATGTTGATAAGCATTTGTTTATATACTAGTTGACGATGTTATATTGTGTATGTCCGATCACGCAGTTAAGCTTCTCTACACTTCTGTCAAAAGCAAGTATCAAATACGTGTTAAATGTGTCTGAATTTCGAAGCACATGTCTGAATAATGAAGCACGTGCAGAACACGTGTATGAATGTTGGAGCACGTGTCTCAAAACACGTGTCTGAATGTTGAAGCACGTGCTAAACACGAGTCGGAATGTTGAAGCACGTGTATGAATGGTGGAGCACTTGCCGGAAAAATGGAGCACGTGCTTAACACGTGTCTGAATGTTGAAGCACGTGTCGGAATGTTGAATCACGGGCTAAAACATGTGCATGAATGTACTACCTATTCACTTCCCACACTTAATGTATTCAACAGTCTTATAACTTCTATTTTATCTCCGTAAAAATTCAAGTCTCTTCTTAGTGAATTTTCTCCACGAATTTGCAAAGTCTTCGTGTGTATTCTTCAAAAGATATATGCCTAATGGCTCATTTAAAAACTTACTGGATATCTATATCATAATCTCCAACTATTCACATTGCTACACATAGAGTTCTCAATATCGATGTGATGAATAATGAGTAGGTATCATTATCATTATCACTCGCATTTTCTTCCTCATCTGACCATCATAGTCCGTGAACGATGGTCGCCGGATTGGAACAATGACCGCCGCCGGTGGCTGACACGTTTATTATGTTTTTCTCTGATTTCTTCAAGTATACCAAGCCATTTGTATTTCCTGCTAAGACTGAATTGTTTGTAGAGCTTTTTTCTCTTAACGTTCGAATCACACGTTCAGCAATGGCTGCTTTTTTCATAATATACGTATTATAATGATTTATATTATGTTTCTTCATCAGATCGTTGGAGTGTTTATTGAAGAATTCTTTTCTGTTCGCTATGCAGATTCCTAGGCTAACGATGTCCTTCTAACAATATAGAGCTGACAGCTTTCCGAACCTCTTCGGCAGATTTTGTTTCCAACGGAAGAGTTGACAGAAATTTCGAGGAACAATCGATCATAGCCAAAATGTATCTGAATCCTCCATTTTCACGAGCGTTATTACCCATGTCAGCCAGATCCATTCTCCATAATTCATCCAAACCTTCTCTGATTGTTCTGCGCCGTTTGAAATTCTTCCTAATCGGCTTATGAAGCTCATGCACAACTTGTTCTCTACTCATCTTATCAATGCGGAAATCTAGTGTAGAATTGATTTTTTGGGTATATTCGCAGGATTTGGAGTTATACGTTTCACAGAGACCTGCTTCGTTGTTGTAGATGATGAGGGTCTCTTCTTAGAAGGTTCCACAGATGTCATTCGTCGTTCTAAAGCCTCCACTTTACTAGTAATGTCATTTAGACGCATGTTCACACTGTTAAATGTGTTATTGATCTCTTTTAATTCATTCCTGTTTCCCTTCACATTCTCACTGATTTTTTTATTTTCTGATTTTATATAGGTCTCCATTCCATTATATTTATTCTGAATGTCAGTCAGATGTTTATCCATGGTGAGAATGACCTTCTCATCCGTTTATTTATGTTCAGCCAAATCCTCGTTGATATCTTTGATCAAATTACCAACCCTAACATTTAAGGTATCTTTATGACTGGTTTCCGTTTTCAGATTCAGTTTGTATGTTTATTTATCAACATATACCTTATTTGCAACATCTTCATTATTATTCGGCGATTTTACGTTGCACAGTTGTAACGGTTCGCCGTTACGTCTTTCGTAAAGAACTCTGTAATGAACAGATAAGATTTCTTTTCGGTTAGGAATCTTTTCCGATGATATCTCAGTGACATCTATACGTTCAATAACATCTATTCACTATTGTGAACTAGGTTCACTAATGTACCAGTTTCTTGATTAATTTGCTTTGTATATCGGTGGAAGGGTAATGTTTTTTGTATCCCGAATGTTGGGATTGGGTTTTGTGTTTCCAAACTAAACAACACAGTTGCCGGATCATTGATGTGTTTCATAATCGGTTCAGTTGGTGATTAAGTATAAAGTTTTATTGATCGTCAAGTACTCGATTCAGTTGTTTAATTGTTTTGGAATGTATATCTTTGTAATTTTCGTGAAATTACAGATATAACCATTAATTACCTTCTTATCGAGATTTTTTTTTGAGCTGGTACATTATAATTTGCTTATTTTTGTTAACTTTTGTTCTTTTGGATTAAATCCATATAGTATATCTTCAATTTTTTGGTTAATCCATGTAAGATGGTTAATTGTCCTATTTCTGTAATTTTCCTTCCCTGCAAAGGATGTTTGGAATCAGTATTAGAGCTATTAGCTAGTATATTTTTCTTGTTGTTGATTCTTCTTAGTATTCCTTTTGGAGATGTTCTCTGAACAATGGTGAATGTTCATTTCATAAAATGTGTAGAACATTTTAATTTCCATTTCCGATTTCTTGTTTTTTACTTCTGGGTTTTGATATTGGAGTTGGTCAACCAATATTTATGTGAGGACCACAAAACTCTTCTGAGTATCGAGATTCTGGAATTGGTTAACCAGTCTCTATTTCAAGACAAATTTTTGATATTCTCTTAAAAATTTTTTGAAGCTTCACTTCAAAAATTCTCCTCGTGGCAGAGGGGGAATGTAACGTGTCGCCGTTACGTCATTTGTAAAGAACTCTGTAATGAACAGATAAGATCTCTTTTCGGTTAGAAATCTTTTCCGATGATATCTCAGTGACATCCATGCGTTCAATAACATCGATTATTGAAATTAGTTTTTTGCAAAAAATCTCATAGCGCGACTATCGTGTGGAGGGGAAGATATCA
Source organism: Endomychus coccineus (assembly GCA_958510875.1). NCBI lineage: Eukaryota > Metazoa > Arthropoda > Insecta > Coleoptera > Endomychidae > Endomychus > Endomychus coccineus. The sequence continues at coordinate 102,968,935 of OY294068.1, read as the reverse complement.
GAACGGAAATCTCAAGCGGTCATTGTCGTGACAGTGTTGATCTAGGTACGTTGATTTTCAATAATTTCCTGTTTTTTATTCATTTTGTAAATTCTGCTATTGAAATATAACAAACCTCAGGGACCCCTTTAATTAGATCTGTTTCTGTTATTAGGATACTGGATCTTCAGTCCCTGATTAGGCTATTTTTCAGTGGAGATAATTAACTTGGTACCTTACGACACTGCACGCAATCAATTTGCATTTAGCATATTCCAATCATAATCTTTTTCATCTTTGCATAAATATTTGAAATTTTTATACGTAGACAATCTAACGAGACTTGAACAGATTACAGTGATATTATTTTCTTGTCCCCTTCGTGTTTAGTTACATTTAGCACGTGGTAGTTTTGAATGATTCTTTTGAATCGCCATTTTGTAGACCTGGTTCATGAGAACGCAGGGTATGTCTTATCAGACTTAAAACGTGCAATAATTATTGTGTAGGTATCATAGAGTAGGTATTCAATTACAACTTATTGAATACGAAATAATCACGTCTGCTACGCTCATTCAGAGTTTAGTATAAATTACAAACGTCAATTCTTATGTGAAATTTAATTCAAGTAATTCAGATTTGTGCTAATTGACAAAGTCCAACATTTCAATTATTATCCTTTCAGTCTCATTTTAATTATTATCTTTTCAGTCACATTTAATTATTGCTAATTTAAGTATCAATTGTGATAATTTAATTCTCTCAGATTAATTCAGATTGTTGTCTAAATTGATATCTCTTAAAGATTTCAATTTTGTAATAGTGTTTTTTACATTTCGGGAAGATTGTGGAATGGTATGGTTATTCCAATTGACTGTGTTGCATGTCCTTTGAACTTAGGGCCAGGTTCTGTTCGTTTTCTGAAATTACAGGGTAAGAACAACTGAGGTGCCTCTCTTCTTCTTATCGAGTCGGTTTTGTGAATCTCCTGGCCGGACCGACATCTAGATCCATCAAGTCTCAAGGAGGGTAATATTTTTTTGGTTTCAATGACCATAATTTTATTTCTCTGATTGTGATATTCAACTGAAGTTGTATTCCACTAATTTTATAGAACCTATTTTGAGGTTCATTTTAATTCTCAACATTAGATGATTTTTTCCAATTAAATATTCAATTTCAATCTATTAACGAGAATTGATGTTCATTTATTTATTTATTTAAATATAATAATAATAATAATAACAAAATAAATCAAATTGTTGAGTTGAACTTGTATTATTTTCCTGAATTTCCATCAACTATAAAACCATCTCGTAGTGCCTGTATTCTGAACTGTGAATTCATTTATTTTCGTAGTTATTACTGAGCAGTTGGCGGTCAGGCAATTCACCAGTCGAGAATCACAGGGCACGTTTCACTACGAGCCCTGAGATTAATTACTTCAATTTGAGCTAGTTGGGCCATTAAAACCGACCCAAAGCGGTCCGTTTCACTGGCGCCCGAACGAAGATAGGGTTCCGTTTCACTAACGCCCTTCTTCCTTGACGTGGTCTTGAACACTGTTGATGGTTGTTTAGGAAAATATATATCTGAAGTGAAAAATTGGTCTTTTTATTATTTTTTTGTGTGACTTCGACAAGTTACTTGAATTTGCATATACTGTATTTCGAAATTTTCATATTTTTTAACTATTGATAGGTGTATTTGTCATTTATACCTTTTCGTCTGAGTAATGTTCGAGATTATCTAGAATTATGTGATCAGCTGTTATCATCTTGTATGTTTCAGCATTGAATCCTATGTAATAGGTATTGCTGTTTTATCTGTTTCTTTTTATTTGTTGCTATAGTTCATTGTATTAAACAATTTAGAGTATTGTTTTCATATGTGCTATTTTTTTTCACTATTGTGAATTGATTATTCGAATCATTTGGGTCTACTTTTGGTATTTCAGTAAGGGATACTTCCCTAATTTTTGTCTAACAGTTTCTGAAATTCAATTTTGATACATTTTTTTTTCTTTTATAGCAAATAACAAAAATCAACATTTGGAAATTGTACTTTAAAGACTTTATATTGGAAATGATAACTGAGCAAAGGGATGGCAGTTACAGTGATGAGGGATAAGATCCTAGCAGGTTGCTAATGTTGTGGTGGACATTGAGGTTGCATTTATGACTGTCAGTTTTGGGATGGATATCCCCCTTAATTGCCACAGTAGATGAATACTGTTATGGAAGCTGCAAATTATTGGTGATCTGCAGGGGATCCTCTGTTGCTCTGATCTGCATCGGTCTTTTTTCTGTTTGGGGGGCGTTAAGTATCATTATTTATATTTTTAAATTTACCTTTTGATTTTTATGCTATATTACTTTTGAATTTTCATCGTTTGAGTATCAAAATTTTTCAATTCCAGTAACTGTTGTTTAGATTCATTACATTTTTTTTCGTAACACTCATTTTAGGGTTGATCACCCTTAAAATGTAGTTGAATTTGGAAGTTTGACGTGTTCACTCTTCAAAACCTTATAGTTTAACTTTTGTATCGTAAAGCTATAGTTTTTGTTACCCATTTATAAATTTTTAATTTGGAAGTGTTTACTTCTGAATTGGGTTTCAATTTCAAATAATTGCATAAGTTAATTTGGGATCTGCTGGTCCATGTTATGACAGGTTTGGAAATTGACCCTGGTATGCTATTTTTGTCAGGTCTATCCTCTTAGTGTTGCAACACTCAAGAGTAGTCTGATATATAGGGAGTTATTGTCTGGAAACGTATATTTTCAGAATTAAGCCCCATCCTTAAGTCAACCCTAGAGTAGGCAATATGTAATTTGAGATCATAGGGTCCATATTGTTGCTTGACTTGGGAGGTGACTATGAGTTTTTCTTGAAAGTAGGGAATATAAATTGGATTGAAGGTCCCCTTCCCTAGAGTCTTCAGGAATTAAACTAATCGTAATAACGAGTTGAATTTTTCCAATTGTTACAACATTAATTTTGAGTCTGATGGCTCATTGGTTGTAAAAAGTGAAAAAACTTTTGTTTTGGTTATAGGTAGTAGGTGGTACATCTACTGTAGTTGATTCAATTATTAGTTTTTTGATCGGTATCTTGCCTTTATGATTGTGATGATTCTTATTGTTGAATTTTTCTAGTTCAGCACATATGAGCATTGTTCTCTGTTATCTTTTGTGTCAGTTCCTACATTTTGTAATGATAGGATTTGTAAAATGTCTGGTTAAACCAGTTTTCTTTGAATTTTTTGCTCTTTTGAAAAATTGTAAAGCTTCACTTCTAATTTTTAGTTACCTCTTGTTTAGTGTTGTATTATATACATTCACTATTGTAGTCCGGAGTGTAAGGGACTTTAATTAGGACTTACACTGAGGCTTGGGAATGATGAGTGAAAACTTCCATTCACTATTGGTTTGGAGTGTAGGAGACCTTAAATTGAACCTACACCTATGCGTGAGATATCTTTGTGAAAACATCTATTCACAATTGTGAACTAGGTTCACAAATGTACCAGTTTCTTTATTAATTTGCTTTATATATCGGTGGAAGGGTAATGTTTTCTATATCCCGAATGTTGGGATTGGGTTTTGTATTTCCGAACTAAATAACACAGTTGCCGGATTATTGATGTGTTTCATAATCGGTTCAGTTGGTGATTGAGTATAAAGTTGTATTGATCCTTAAGTACTCGATTCAGTTGCTTAATTGTTTTGGAATGTACGTCTTTGTAATTTTCGTGAAATTACAGATATAACCATTGATTACCTTCTTACCGAGATTTTTTTTTTGAGCTGGTACATTATAATTTGCTTATTTTTGTTAATTTTTGTTCCTCTGGATTGAATCCATATAGTGTATCTTCAATTTTTTGGTTAATCCATGTAGGATGGTTGATTGTCATATTTCTGTCATTTTTCCCCCCTGCAAAGGATATTTGGAATCAGTATTAGAGCTATTAGCTAGTATATTTTTTTTGTTGTTGATTCTTTTTAGTATTCCCTCTGGGGATGTTCACTGAACAATGGTGAATGGTCCATTTCAAAAAATGTGTAGAACATTTTAATTTCCATTTCCGATTTCTTGCTTTTTACTTCTGGGTTGTGATATTGGAGTTGGTCAACCAATATTCATGTGAGGACCACAAAACTCTGAGTATCGTGATTCTGGAATTGGTCAACCAGTCTCTATTTCAAGACCGATTTTTGATTTTCTCTCATGAATTTTTTGAAGCTTCACTTCAAAAATTTTTCTCGTGGTAGAGGGGGAATGTTACGGGTCGCCGTTACGTCATTTGTAAAGAACTCTGTAATGAACAGATAAGATCTCTTTTCGGTTAGAAATCTCTTCCGATGATATCTCAGTGACATCTATGCGTTCAATAGCATCGATTATTGAAATTAGTTTTTCGTAGATTCGATAGCGCGACTATCGTGTGGAGGGGAAGATATCAGAACGGAAATCTCAAGCGGTCATTGTCGTGACAGTGTTGATCTAGGTACGTTGATTCTCGAAAATTTTCCGTTTCTTTATCATTTTTTGAATTTTGCTACTGAAATATAACTAACCTCAGGGACCCCTTTGATTCGATCTGTTTCTGTAATTAGAATACTGGATGTTCAGTCCAGTTATTTTTCAGTGGAGGTAATTAACTTCGTACCTTACGACACTGCACGCAATCAATTCGCATTTAGCATATTTCAATCATAATCTTTTCATCTCTGCATCAATATTTGTAATTTTCATACGTAGACAATTTGACGAGACGTAAGCAGATTACATTGATAGTATTTTTTCGGCCCCTTTGTGTTTAACCCCACATTTAGCACGTGGTAGTTTTGAATGATTCTTTCGAATCACCATTTTGTAGACCTGGTTCATGAGAACGCAGGGTATGTCTCATCAGACTTAAAACGTGCAATAATTATTGTGCGGGTATCATAAAGTAGGTATTCAATTACTGCTTATCGAATACGGAATAATCACGTCTGCTACGCTCATTCAGAGTTCAGTATAAATCACAAACGTCAATTCTTATGTGCAATTTAATTAAAGTAATTCAGATTTGTGCTAATTGACAAATTCCAACAATTCAATTATTATCCTTTCAGTCTCATTTTAATTATCATTCTTTCAGTCACATGTTCTGATCGTTTTTTTGAAAAGACAGGGTAAGAACAACTGAGGTGCCTCTCTTCTTCTTCTCGAGACGATTTTGTGAATCTCCTGGCCAGACCGACATCTAGATCCATCAAGTTTCAAGGAGGGTAACGTTTTTTTGGTTTGAATGACCATAATTTCACTTCTCTGATTGTGTTATTCAACTGAAGGACTTCCGGGACAAGGATTCATGAGATGAGTGCTTTCTACTTGACAGTTCGTATTGATAAATTCTTGAATTGAATACCTTCAGATTTTTTTTAGTCACTTTTTTATTTTACGTAAGGTTTTACATTGAAAATATAGTTATAAGTCTTCCTTTTGAAGAAAGTATAAATATTGGGAAATCAAATTAGGGTTTTTCATCATCATTTTCGAATTATTCAACATGTTCATTCATTAATATCACTAGTTCTGACGCTATTTTTCGACTTTCTTGTTCTCATATATTAGGCTTCGAACGACAAGAAAAACCGAAAACACATAGCATCCGCCTGTATATTTAGACTCTCCTCTGATACGTTTTTACTTTAAGGTAATAATTTATTTATTTATTTATTTATTTTCAAACGAAAAATACATTTCATATTCACAGTTGAGAAAAAAGAAAAATAAACAAATATATATAATTATTTTGAAATAAAATTATCAAAAATAACAATACTATACTTGTTGTGCACAGACATATACAATATAACTAAAAATTAAATAGAACGAGGAAGTGTAAGATTGAAGGAAGTACTAGATAGGGAAGTTAAATCCTCAAGTTTGGTATACTGATTGGCATTTCTCATTATGCGTTTAAGTGGAGAGTAAAAAGTATACTTTGTTGTACAGGAGGGTACATAAAAAATTTGAGTTGAATTCACAGTTTGACGTGTAAGACGTTTGGGATTGTGAAAGTTAGCTCTAAAGTAAAGTGAGATAACTTCGCAAGAAATTGTATCATTAATAGACTTGAAAAGTAGTTTAAGATCGAAGTGTAATCTTCTCACAGTAAGTGGAACAATGTTAAAAATAGTTTCTAGAAAGTTATAATCACAGTTCCACTTGGCATAACGTATTCCACTTTTGAAAGTCAAATATCTCAAAAATTTATGCTGGACCTTTTCAATATTGTAGGAATGAACGTTATAGTGAAGACACCAGACGGTCGAGCAGAAATCAAGATGTGACCTGACAAGAGAAATATATAAAGTTTTCAAATCATTAATATTTCTGAAATCAACAGTCAATTTTCTTATAAATCCCAACATCTGAAGAAATTTGCCAATAATATGGTGAATATGAGGGACAAAACTTAAAGATGTTTCAAAAATCACGCCCAAATCTCTAACATTTAATTTACTGTCCAACGATGTACTATTAATTCGATAATTGTAAGTAATGGGACTTCTCAGACGATAAAATCTCATAATATTGCATTTTGAAATATTAAATTCCATTTGATTATTAGTGCACCAGTTCGACATGTTATCTGAAGCTTTTTGTATCAATGAACATTGATCTACAGATTTTACTTAGACAAATATTTTCAAGTCGTCCGCAAATAGTAAGAACCTGATATCACGAGGGAAAACATCCTTGATATCATTAATAAAAAGTAAAAAAAGTAATGGACCAAGATTCGAGCCCTGAGGAACTCCAGAGTGGACATTTATCACCTTGGAGTAGTTATTTTATATTCGAACTATTTGCGAACGATTGGAAAGATAGCTCTTAATCCAAGAAAGTATTGGGCCGTGTATGCCAAGTGATAAAAGCTTAGAAAGAAGTATAGAATGACTTACCCTATCGAATGCCTTGGAAAAATCAGTATAAATAGCATCTACCTGATACCCATCCTCCAAAGCATCAACAATGTAATTCATGTATACTAACAAGTTAGTTTCAACTGAGCGACCACTTACGAAGCCATGTTGTTCAGCCATAATATGATGTCTTAAACTAGCAGTGAGTTGATCAGTTACTAAACTCTCAAATACTTTTGGAATCGATGACAGAATGGAGATTGGGCGGTAGTTTTTTATATTCTCACGGTCACCAGATTTGAATATGGGTGTAACAAAACTAGTTTTCCAAATATCAGCAAATTCACCTTCGACGAGGGATCTATTGAAAATTTTATGTAATGGTCTGGAGAGTACAAATGAACAAGTTTTGAGAAGAATAGGTGGAACGCCATCAGGACCTGGACTGGTTTCACTTTTAAGAGAATTTAACTTGTTCCATATATCACTAATTGAAATTGAGACTGAATTTGCAGTAATGTGAACTACGTTATTTGTGGTGTCATCCGAAGCAGGTTCATCATCCACTTCAAATACAGAAGAAAAGTGTTCAGCGAATGCGTCAGCATTATCCTGACCATTATTATGGATTGTGTTATTATAAGACATCAAGTTAGGATATTCATCAGAATTCCTTTTACTATTGACAAAGCTCCAAAAACTTTCAGGATTTAATGAGATATTGGTTTCAATTTTCCTAATATAACTGGAATAATCTGTATATTCCATACTACCACATTTCGATCTCAAACTAGAAAAAATATGATAGTCAGCTTCAGATTCGGAAATTATATATTTTTTGTGTGCTTCTCTTTTTAAAAATACATTTTTCTTTAATTCATTAGAATACCAAAATGGAAAATTGAATAATTTACGTGAGCCAAACTTTTTTAGAGGAACGAATGAATTTATTGCTTCCAATAATTTATCATAAAATAAGTTAAGCATTTCTTCGAAAGTAAGATCTAAAAATAAGCTATCCCAGTTAATGGTCGACAAATACTCATTAACTAAGCCAAAATCAGTGTTCTTAAAATCAAAGGAGAAACCTTCACTTTTGAGGATGTCATTGGGAAAGTACACAAAATTAATTGGAATCACAGTTTCTCATACTCATTTTATGTAATGGTCTGGAGAGTACAAGTGAACAAGTTTTGAGAAGAATAGGTGGAACGCCATCAGGACCTGGACTGGTTTCACTTTAAAGAGAATTTAACTTGTTCCATATATCACTAATTGAAATTGAGAATGAATTTGCGAACCACGTTATTTGTGGTGTCATACGAAGCAGGTTCATCATCCACTTCAAATACAGAAGAAAAGTGTGCAGCGAATGCGTCAGCAATATCCTGACCATTATCATGGATTGTGTTATTATAAGACATCAAGTTAGGATATTCATCAGAATTCCTTTTACTATTGACAAAGCTCCAAAAACTTTTAAGATTTAATGAGATATTGGTTTCAATTTTCCTAATATAACTGGAATAATCTGTATATTCCATACGACCACATTTCGATCTTAAACTAGAAAAAATATGATAGTCAGCTTCAGATCCAGAAATTTCATATTTTTTGTGTGCTTCTTTTTCAAAAATATATTTTTCTTTAATTCATGAGAATACCAAAATGGAAAATTAAATTATTTACGTAAGCCAAACTTTTTTAGAGGAACGAATAAATTTATTGCTTCCAATATTTTATCATAAAATAAGTTAAGCATTTCTCTGAAAGTAAGATCTAAAAATAAGCTATCCCAGTTAATGGTCGACAAATACTCATTAACTAAGTCAAAATCCGTGTTCTCAAAATCTAAGGAGTAACCTTCACTTTTAAGGATATCATTGGGAAAGTATACAAAATTAATTGGAATCACAGTTTCAAAAGCTGGATGGTGACGGTCAAGGGAAAGAAGAGGAAATGTATCACTAGTGGTGAGCAAGTTTGAGCTGAACAATAGATCAAGAGTTACATTGCGGTAATTTTTAACATAATTGCATTGAAAAAGATTAACAAAAGAGCATAGCTGATTTGAAATAGGTGAGGCACTATTCTCACAAGAAATAGCCGAACTTGATGCTTCTGAACTGCCACAAATGTTATTATTACTCCAGTTTAGGTTTGGTACGTTGAAGTCGCCAAATACATAAATGAGAATACTGGGGTAAGTGTTCTCGAGGTTTTCTATTGAGCTGCAGAAGTCATCGTACTTTTCTACTGCTGATCCAGGAGGTATGTAAACAGCACCAATCACCAACTGATTGGTAACTGAACTAACAAGAACTTGAAGCTGTTCAAGATTATTTTCACAAGAAACTTGCTCACTATGCAGATGTTTTTTTACTCCAACTAACACTCCCCCAAATCTCACAGCACTACTTGAGTTCGATGAACGATCACAACGACAAATGTTGAATTCATATAGATTTAGATCAAGTGTAGAAAAGGACGTGTTCAATCCACTTTCCGTGAATACTATTATGTCATATAAGTTTAGAGACACTGCATTTCGGAGAAGACTTAGTTTTGTTCGGAGACCATTGACATTTTGGAAGTAGACAGAAACGGAGCTCATTGGTTTTTTGGAGGCTACTTTTCGCGATTCACTATCTTGGGGTTACCATTTATATGTCGAATAGATAAGTTCAGAGTAGGATCAGCTTTTTTGCGATTTTCAAGTTTCAACTTAAGTTCTTTGAAAATTTTTAGTTTTAGAGGCGTGTAGTCGTTTCTGAATCTGAATTCAGAGAGAGCCGGTATTTCTCTTATCTGAGATAATTTGCTGAAAAATACCTTAACGCTATCATTAGAGTTTAAAACCAATTTGAGAGGACGTTCTTTGTTCATGATATATTTACCGAGACGAAAAGATGAGGTTACCGAAACGCTATCGTCGTTAATAGCTATAATAATCTGATCAACCACGAAGGAGTCAGCAGTTTTGTTGTCAGAATCAGGAACGTTGAAGAGAAGTACATTTTTTGTCGTTTTTCTCTGTCTTGTATCTCCGAGAGAACCTTTACATCTAGTCCCTTGGTATTCTTATATAGTACCTGTATAAATTTTGTTTTTAATTTGAGATAGTCAAAATAACGCTGAAACAGGGGAAATAATTGATTGTACAACGACACTGTCAAAAAGATGATTGTCAATGAGTTTATTCTTACTTACTTTCCAGGCTTTACCCTGAATTCATTCCCTTTGTAACTGTGGAAAATAGCTGCTATAGACCATGCTACGCCTATTCCAAGGAACACATTCACTGCATTGCTACCAGTTACATTCCCAACACTGGCATCTGCATGTTTGTCATGAATTGCTGCAACTTTACTGGCAAAGGTATCTAAAACAGATTAAGCAGGAATTTAGAAAATTTCGGAGATTGGCAGAAAATTTGATATAGTACAATAGTTCGTTTGATTTAGAGGTACAGAAGGAGTTATTTAATAAAAACACATGTTTCTTGATCGAAGTCGAAAGCGATAATTCTTTATTAATTATTATGCTAGGTGAAAGCAATTGCCATCAAATTATAATAATGTGTTTCAACAAAGTGAGAATGTGCCAAGTTAGAGCTATAATATCCGGCGCCGGGTCTTCTTCTGTTTGTGTCACTTATTTGGCTGTGTTGCAATACACCCCCACCCCTTCAATGAAGATGTTTGAAACATACTGGTGGAAGTGAAAACTGAATATGTTTCACATGATTTAGTAAAATTATGTAACAATAACTAGTAAACAGTTCTGAATTTAATATTCTGTATAGAAATCTAGGTTTTTGTTCAATAATCATTTCCAATACATTTATCTACTATTGTTTACAATATGTGTTTTTCCATTTTGGTCCACTATATTCAAATTTGCTTCGCCTTTATGAGTTACGTTGAATAGTCGTTCATATGGGTATTCTATGTTATATCTAGCATCCTTTCTCAATAATACCTGATCGTTCATATTGAAGTTCAAAGGATTGACGTTTTTATTGAAATACACTTTCCGTGTGATTTTCACGCAATCTAAGGAAGTTCTTTTATTTCTTTCAAAGTAATTTTAAGTTCACTTGAATATTCGTCTACATTATACACAGTTTCCACTGTGAAATTTTATTCATATGGAAGTCTCGGTGTTTTCCAACACCAATTCGAACGGTCTGTAATTCGTATCAGTGTGTTGTTGAACGTTGTATGTGTATACGTGAAATTGGAGAAATTTGCCTACATTTGAGAATGTTGCATAGTTTGTCAAATATCCATTCAACCCTCTGTGATTTCGTTTAATTCCACCCAATGTTTCGTGATATAACGCAATCGAGGTCACGTGGTTTATGCGGGAAAATTAATTTATCGATTTAATAATTCATCAACTTAATCTGTGCCTAGGTGTTTGTTCGTATATTTTAGATACACTGAATTTTAGAGAAAAATTTTCAACTAGGGCTCCTGTCATTGATTTAGCATCTTCAGATTCTATTGGAACTGCTTGAATAAATTTTGTCAGATTGCAATGTATCCATAATTGTTTTATGTTATTTTCATTTATCAACGATGCCACAGATATTGATTCAAAACTTGATTGTGTCCAGGCTATCACTATAGTTTTTTTTGTTATATGTATCTTTTTTGGGCATATTTTTCCAAACATATTTTCAATTCAGCTTATTTTTTAGATGTTTTACGCCATTATTTTTACAGATTAATGTATTATGATACTCATTAATTTGTTAGAGTAACTGTGATAAATTTGAATTTCCCTGTTATTTTCTGTATATCTCTTGTTACATATATTTTTGAATTTAAAAATTTCTATGTATCCGAACAAATCATCATTCAATGGTCCTTGCTTCATATTTGATTTGTCACGCTTCTTCAATGCAATGGCTAAGATTTGCTTTAGATTATCACTTGGAACCTTACCAATTTCGAATTTATTCTATCTAGTTTCTCCAGTTCAATGCTCACCTTTTGCTCCGAATAATCGCTTTGTATTTCAATCATTATTTTTGGTGTACACTTTATAACAACTACTCTTCCATTTATTATTTGTAATCGTATTTCTTTAGTTTCTTATGTCGATTAAGGATTTACCTTCCCAGCTACCAAGCATCGTACTGTAATAATCCGACGGATTATTACTTTTTGTTTTGAGAGACCTTTGAATAATTTCGATTCAATTCAAATTGAAAACTCTATAAATTATTATATCTAGAATTAACCATACGATATGTTAGATATGTCTATATGCGTCTGAAATCTGAAACCTCTTTCCTGTAGCAATGACTCCAAGCTTACCAAACGTAGCAAAGTACACGGTCAACGGTACTTGCTTTTTCCTGAGTCAGGAAGAGTCCACGTGGACTTGAGTAGATCCGTTACTTACAATTCTTTCACCTAGTTAGATTCCTATTGGCTGCTTGTATAAATTATGGGTGGGCCATGCTCCCGGTATTCTAAGTCGAACATATTTTCTAAGTTTGCGCGTGAGGTTGCCACCGCTTCAATGATTTCATAAAAACTGATTACTTGGAGGAAGAAAGAAAGTTCTCAACCACCTTCTCAGTTAGTTCTCCACCAGGTACTTGTCGGTGAGGCCAGCTTGCTTTATGTCCACAGGGATGATCTATTGTTGCATTAAATCAAATCAATTAATATAATGTTTGTCCAGAATATACAAATCGAGTTCGAGAAATTAATAGATATTGAATTAACAATGCAACAAGGGTTATGCATCCCTAGGGATGAAGCCGCGCTGGACTTGTTCGCGTCTTCCGTGTCTCGCGTTAAGTGTTTGTTCCTTATTTAAAAATCATTTTTTGTTACAATTCCCTATATCATACCAGATTTAATCCGACGTAGAAATCGAGTGTTTAAATTGTTTGTGCCTTATTATTACAAGGGGTTCGAAAGGGAATTTGTGAAAATAGACCAATAGGGTAAGTGCATTTGGATTGCCAAAGAACAACTGTTATATTGACTCCAACCTCTGAATCGGCAATATAATATGATGTGGTTAATCAATCTTCAGATCATGCTCCGCAAGCCAATGTTTAATTTGTGAATATATATTTTTCTTGCCATTCAGGCTAAGTAGTGATCACTTGTTATTCCGCTTATCGAAGATTACTTAGGGGAGATGATAGAGTACCATGTCGTTAGGTTTACCCCAGCTTACCAGAAATGGAGGAATCTTTCAATTTTGAACATTATTTATCAATTATCGGCGTGATCGAGAGCGAAATTGATCACTGTTCGGAGTTGTGCTGATTAGTCTTTCATTTATTTCAACTCTCTGGAGAGAACATGGACAAGAACTCGCTCGCTGGCGAAGGGGGTAGATTCAGCGACATTGATAATTTCCCAGGTTCCCACTTAGGGTCAACCTGAACTTGTCATCTTTTAAATTCATGTATCATCCCCATTGCTAAATTTTGGACTAATCTTATGATCGTTTGTTGGATTTTGATGTTCGGAATTTTGTTAACTTTTATTCAATATACATTTATTATTTAATTTGATTTACGAGTTTAACTGGTAATTCCTAATCACCTCTTAGCGAATACGACCTCCAGAATTTACGCTTGAATAGATATAAAGATATAAGTATAAGTTATTGTACGAGGCGGTCATTTGGAAGAGATCAAGGTATTGTTGTCAAAAACAGCTTCCAGGTGAGCTGAAATATACGCCTAGTGATGGCAGCTTAAAACAACCCTAAGGGTACATGAATCAACTAAGATCTTCGATACCCGAACAGGTTCCAACAAATAATTTTAAAATTCATATAACACGTCGATGAGGTATTAATGCTACCTGAAATAATACCCAGCCGACTGTTACTAGCAGTGAGATAGACTTACAAGCCAATTCACTTATTTGGAAATATTAAATCTGGAGTAATCTCAGTTCAGATTTATTATAAAAATAAAACGCTCGGCTCATCGTTACAAATGGTGCCAGCTAAGGGAATGTAAATTGAGGTGAAAATCCAGAAATTTGTGGATCCACACATCAAATTCTACAAAAAAAGAATTCACGTCGTTTTATAGAAAAAGAAGTAATTAAAATAAGTTGCGTTATTCAAGCGTAAAATAATGATTACACTGTAATGGAACTTGGTTGAAAGGTGATATAGGACAATATACTGGCGTGTTGAACTCAATTAGATTGAGTCGAGTCGGGTTACATACGCGGAATCAGTTACATACAGGAACATCTTAAGTATTTACGCAAGAAAGGAATTTTCGCAGTCAGCATATAGATCGTAGTAAATCTGAATTGTATAATCTGTACTCTGCAATTGTGAAATAAATAACCATTCCGAGTTGAAGTGAAAGACAGGTGCTTAAGTTTTGCTTGATGTTCTCGCTTCACAATATTTTTTTCTTGTATATTGAACTGAACTAACGATTCACGCGAAAACATCGGAGCCAGCTGTTCTAGGACCAGGAGAATAATTGTGTTATAGCAGTTTGTTTATGTAATTTTAGTTTAGCTAGTATATTTACAGCCAGAACTGGAGTACGTGTTTTGTGTTAAAACATTCGCGTATAGTATCCAGTTGATACGAATTATGTTGGTCCTAGGTTGAAACGAAGTAAAGCATATCTAACAAACAGGGCATGTTAGGAAACACTGATAGAGCCAAAGGTTGTCATTTATACTAGATTTTGAAATTTTGAGTTTATATGTTTATGTTTCATTACTGCTTTTGAACTGGAACTGTTTTTAATTTGAACGGACTGTACCCACTATTTTCAATTCAGAACCCATGTTCAGGGTGGGGACGAGCATGCAATAGGCTGAGGTATTAATGGAGTTATGAGCACAGCAGACACGAGGGACGTGTATGTGCATGGATTTGTGAGTACACTTTGTTAGTGAGGGATACGGAATTGTTATCCCGGTGTACGGATTTAGAGTGGATAATCCCTGGAATGGAAGGGATACTCTATGGAACACTCCACGGATTTGGAAGGGCGATGACCAGGAAGAGCAAGCACCATGACGATAGTCCAGGCTTGATCTTTTCCTCGCATAGTATTCGCAAGCTTGCCCGGAGTGAAAAAATTTGCGTAACGCTATCCATCTAGGGGGTAGTTCGCGGGAATCTGCCGCAGCAGCGCGAAGCAGAGGTAAGAGCCGTTATAACGCACGAAGCTCTCCACTGCTTAGATAATTGATGAAGTCACGTGAGTCCCTTTAAATTGAAATACAGGATTCAAGTAGATTCAGGTTTGGCGGTCTAGCGCGCCATGAGATTGTACGAGGTCAATGAACTATCAGGCTGTGGAGATTAAGATGACGTGGGCCACTATTTTCATTTTTTTATTTTATTTGAATCTTAAATGAAGCAGAACATTGGCGTTCATGATTCAATGTTGGGAAGGTTAGTGTCAGTAGGTGAGGGAAAGGCCCGAGATATTCGAAAGGAGTTTTGTGTTTTTGTTGTTGTGGATTGCAACCGACGGTTGGGCATTTTATTCACTTACTAGGGATAAGTTAAATGAAATCATGGGACTTCAATTGAATTGAGATATTAGTAATCCTTTGCTCTCCTGTACAGTGGGCAATCAGTTAGTGAATTTTAAATGTTCAATCTATATGAGTATAGTTTTGTTCATGTCGGCAAATTAGTAAATGTTCAAGCTTATCTAGTCTTCAAGAGATTAATAGGCTACGCAAAATATTAGCAAATAACTAACCGAATAGGGAAAGTGGTATGTAAGATCGTAGAACTCACCCCCGTACCATTCCCGGGCAACTGATAGTAGAATTGGATGGTAGCCGAATTCATGGCTGAGGGGTAAGATTCCCCCAAAAAAGAGCGACTGGGCCAATGGGCGTATGCTGTCTCTAGTTGGAATAGGGACCGGATATTCCTATTGACAAGGGTAGTTGTACCCCGTAGTGAGAATGAGGTCACTGTATTGGACTGTCTCAGTTCCTGATAGAGATGGGAAGGTAGCTTTAATTTATATTTCTGCACCGGAGTGGTCCAGTACAATGATTCCTCATTCCAGTGTGTGGATGGTGTGCGAATGTTGGTGTTAGAGTTATTCGCGCACTTCATCGAGGGCCCATGCTCGCACACGAGGAATGTTTTGGAGTGTCAGGGTGAGCACGGAGTGCTAAGGACATTGAGTATGACGCGGGTCAATGTGTAGACCTTATCTGCTAATGAAGGAGCAAGGATCGGCTTCGAATGGCCTAAGCGCATCGATATAGAGATGTCCTCTTACCTCGAACAACGCGAATTCTGACGACAGCCGGCCGTTGTGGGAGATCTCTACCCAGCATCTCAAAACTGGCTGCAGAGCATAAATCTTCAGGGAGGTATCGGGCTGAATCGTAATATGCGTCCGCTTCTTTTGAGAGAGGTCCGCAATACCCAAGGTCAGTAAAGTCTGTCAGCACAAGAATGTCCTGTAAGGACAGAGAGACCAGAAAAACTGGAAATGGTTAGGCTAGGGAGGCCAAAAAAAATTTTTGTTTGTTTGTGGAGAAAGTCCAGGTTGGACTGTTGGGCCAGGTGTGCCATTGGAGAAGGACGGGAAGGAAGTCCAAAGTTTGGAAGGGAGTTTTTGAGTCCAGGATGGACAGGAAGGCCAGGTAGGCCAATTGTGAGTCTGGCATGTAGGATTCGCCAGTAGGGGTAGTCGACCAGGAATTTAGGATCGATACCTAAAGGTGACGACCAAGCGCGAGTACAGGATTTTGATGGTTTGGTAAGACCCATGAGTGATGTAGGCAGATAGGCCGCCTGCAGAGCAGCAAGACGCGTAGTCGTCAGTAAGGCCAGGAAATTGGTGTGAGGAAGTGCACGGGGCGGGTGAGAGAATACCGCCCAGAGTATGAATGAGTCGAATAGGTGTGGGTAATGTGGTATAAGATCGGTAAAATTGAGGAAGTGAAAGCCGGAGAATCGACAGCGCAGAAAATGCAGGGTGGAACGATCACCCCTCACGCTCTCTGCTTGCCCCAGATGCCGCCCTATCTCTTCCAGGGATGAGATGTGGTCATTGCTGAAAGAGATGCATGTGTGATATACGAACAGCTGAAAGGTATGCATGTGTGATGTATGAACGGCTGAAGGGATCGCTCCCTGTAATAAGTGAGGAAACGGGACGATATCTGCAAAAGCAGAGAGAGCGAGATCTGCCAGCAGGGCCGAGTGCGCACTCGCTCTGGTGGCCGTCCTGCTAGATAATCGACAAGGTAGATTATCTTAAGAGGTACTTCATTTTTAAGACTCCTCTACCAAAAATGTCATATAGCCACCATCACCCTAGGTCGAGTGACGTCATTGCGGAACCAAGTATTACATATACAGTGTAAAGTTATTTCTCTTTTGTTGAGTCTTGGCCTTGGTTCCCTATGGACGAAAGTGAGTCAGTGAATTCGGAAGCTTCGACTCTTCAAGTCACCGCGTTCTGTTTGAATTCATTTTTTTTGGAAAAGCAGAGCCCTCGAGCCTTATATCTAGTAAATTCAGTGAACAAGAGCTCTGACCCTCGAGTCATGAATGTAGAAAGATGCCGGGGTAAGTATGTAAGGACACGCAGATGGCAGTCCAGAACGAGAAAGACGTTTCACCCCCAGGAGGCGACATAGTAGAGGCGCTTATGAATTAGAATAGTACCCTCGAGCACTTGGTCCGGAAATGTTTTTGTTTGCTTATGTTCGACATCCCCTGTTTTTCTTATGGTAGACTATGCCATCGCTAACGAATACAGTTAGCGCAAAGAGAAGGGGAGGTGATCTGGATGAACATGTTTAAGTGGTAGTCTCTGGTAGAGTTTATTTTCAGTGTTTCTATGTCCGAGTACGACATTTCAGAATTTTTCAAGGAAATTCATAGCAGCAGCCTGATTATATCTAATGTTTTTTCTTGTGTAATGTTGCATATGCATTTATAGTCTGGCAGCTTGTATTACATGCATGTATTTATTGTTATATTTTCTTTATTTTTTGAAATATGTGTTAGTGTAACATGCTAGATAATAAGTAACTTTAGAGTAACCTCGCTTCTATGTTACGAGGAAGGAAGTCAAATTCAATTTGTTTTCATGTGATCCTCCCACAATGAAGTAAACAGTTGTTTTGAATCTTTTTTTGAGATTAGAAAACTTAACTTCTTTTGCTCGGGAGTTATACGGCTGCAACAATGTGCTGGCTTGTAGTAGCTTTCCTCCTACATACAATATACATGCCATCGCTTGGGGTTACAAACTGGAACAATTATCTTTTTGGTTGTGCGATATAATGAGTTCATGGAAGTTAACGCCGGGCCCCATCAGCATATCACGGAACACCCGGTCCGCAGTAGCGATTTTTTTTGTTGGAATTGATCGACACAGATAACGAAGTCCAGATACAGGTAAATTACGGGTACTAGTTTCACCAAAGATGGTTAAGTGTGGACATCGGTAGTAGTCAGAACTTAGTGAGGGCATTATAATTCCGGCGATGTAAGGCTTAAGATTTCCGTAGGAGGAGTACCAACCTTAGATACTTATGTTATGGTTCGGAAAAGGATGAAACCAGGAGAAGAGGATTCCAAGAGGAATGGAATGCAGGCCAGTAACCACGGAGGATTGGACCCGTGTGTTGAATGGAATGTTGATATGTGTTATAGTTTATTTGGCCGCCTGCAATGGAACACCCCTGGACCAGCTCCAGCCGACCACCTTCCGCCCATATGATTGAAGCCACCGCGTATATCGATGGAGAACCTCATGCCTCCCCTCGTTTGCAAAATGACCGTGAATGCAAGTTACACTTGACTACTGCCGACGAGTCATACACATTTGACCGTTTGGTTAGAAGCAACGAAACCCGTATCCAGCAAACATCCCGAGTTCGAATACCTAGTGTAAGTGCGGGTTAGTGATTCGCTCTCCGTTTGATCAGTGGCGTAGGTAGCGGAATTGTTTCGGACTTGATCAAAGCGCTCAAATGATGACTGAGTTTGTAAACTGTATCTATTGTACGTATTGCAAGGTTACATTATAGGTAGTTATATAGGGCTTATTATTTGTTTGGTTGTTCTGTGGAAACAGCGTTAATCGCTGTACAATGCAAATTATAATGTTACATGAGCGGAGCTGCTGAAGCGCGCTCCGGTAGAGATGCCTGCGCGTATCTAGGTAGGCGGATATGATCTGAAGGATTTTAAAACAATAAACCAGAGGCGGAGAAAGGAGTGGGTTCTTTCAGAACCGCACTCTTTCTTAGAAGAAGGCGGTGATGTAATAATCCGACGGATTATTCCTTTTTGTTTGGAGAGGCCTTTGAATAATTTTGATTTAAATCATGAAAGTTTTATAAATTATTACATCTAGAAATGAACACACGATATGTTAGATATGGCTATAGGCGTCTGAAATCTGAAACCCCTTCCCTGTAGCAATGACTCCATGCTTAACAAACGTAGCAAAGTACGCGGTCAACGGTACTTGCTTTTTCCTAGGTCAGGAAAAGTCCACGTCACTTACAATTCTTCCGCCTATTTAGATTCCTATTGGCTGCTTGTATTAATTATGGGTAGGCCATGCTCCCGGTATCCTAAGTTCAACATATTTTCTAAGTTTGCGCTTGGGGTGGCCACCGCCTCAATGATTTCATAAAAACTAATTACTTGGAGGGAAAAAGACAGTTCTCAACCACCTCCTCTGTTAGTTGTCCACCAGGTACTAGTCGGTGAGGCCAGCTTGCTTTATGTCCACAGGGATGATCCATTGTTGCATTAAATCAAATCAATTGATATAATGTTTGTCCAGAATATACAAATCAAGTTCAAGAAATTTATTGATATTCAATTAACAATGCAACTATGGATGAAGCTGCGCTGGACTTTTTCGCGTCTTCCGTGTCTCTTGTGAAGTGTTTGTTCCTCATTTCAAAATCATTTTTTATGACAATTCCCTATATCATACCAAATTTAATCCGATGTAGAAATCGAGTGTTTAAATTGTTTGTGCCTTATTATTACAAGGGGTTCGGAAGGAAATTTGTGAAAATAGACCAACAGGGTAAGTGCATTTCGATTGCCGAAGAACAACTGTTATATTGACTTCAACCTCTGAATCGGCATTATAATATGATGTGGTTAATCAATCTTCAGATCATGCTCCGCCCGCCAATGTTTAATTAGATGATATATATTTTTCTTGCCCTTCAGGCTGAGTAGTGATCACTTGTAATTCCGCTCATCGGAGATAACTTAGGGGAGATGATAGAGTATCATGTCGTTAGGTTTACCCCAGCTTACCAGAAAGGGAGGAATCTTTTAATTTTGAACATTATTTATCAATTATCGGCGTGATCGAGAGCGAAATCAATCACTGTTCGGAGTTGTGCTAATTAGTCTTCCATTTATTTCAACTCTCTAAAAAGAACATGGAGAAGAACTCTCTCGCTGGCGAAGGGGGTAGATCTAGCGACATTGATAATTTCCCAGGTTCCCACCTAGGGTCAACCTGAACTTGTCATCTTTTAAATTCATGTATCATTCCCATTGCTAAATTTTGGACGTATCTTATGATCGTATGGTGAACTTTGATGTACGGAATTTTGTTAACTTTTGTTCAATATATATTTATTATTCAATTTGATTTACGAGTTTAACTGGTGATACCTAATCACCTCTCAGCGAATACGACCTCCAGAATTTACGCTTGAATAGATATAAAGATTTAAGTATAAGTAATTGTACGAGGCGGTCCTTTGAGAGAGATCGAGGCATCGTTATCAAGAACAGCCTAGTGGTGGCAGCTTCAAAGAACCTTAAGGGTACTCGGATCAACTAAGATCTCTGATACCCGAACAGGTTCCAACAAACAATTTTAAAATCCACATAACACGTCGATGAGGTATTAATGCTACCTGAAATAATACCCAGCCGACTGTTACTCGCAGTGAGATAGACTTACAAGCCTATTCACTTATTTGGAAATATTAAATCTGGAGTAATCTCAGTTCAGATTTATTTTAAAAATATAACGCTCGGCTCATCGTTACAGTACACTATTTTCTGATGTTGCTACTTGAATCTGATCAGTTGCCTTCGAATTTTTTGTTGGTAATTTGTTTATTTGATGAACGAGTAGTGACGCCTAGTACAGTTTGGAATTATTGATTTTAGCATATTCGCCTCTGATTCGATTCTAGATAATGCGTAAGAGTTCTGTCTTCTTTATCGGGTTTGTATTCGATTTCAAAGCTATATCCTTACAAATCTAGGAGCACTCGAGCTGGTTTGGAAGGAGGGTTCTGATGATTATATGGACCTACGTGAGGTCGATGGTCAGTCATGACGATAAATTTCTGGCAAAACTGAGTAATTCCCCAATGAATTGGCAACAATTCTTTTCATAATACCGGTTCATTCAGCTCATGTTTTGGTCAGCTTTTACTGGAGTGAGCAATTGACCTGTCGTTCTCAGATCTACTTTCAAGAGAATGCAACCTAGTGTATGATTTTATTCATCAGTTGTGAGGAGAAATGGTTTCCAGAAATCTGGGCGATGAAGAAATGCCAATTTCGTCAACTGTTCTAATATTAGTGGATACTCAATTACGTTCAGCTGTCCAAGCGAATGTTACGTTCATCTTCAATAACATTTGAAGACGAGCACTATCGGCAAAGTCCCGAATATATCTACGGTAATAATTCATGATTACAATGAAACGTCTTTCGTAATCTCCTGACTGTGGTGTTGATATATTTTCGGTCCTCAGAAGAACCAATTTCACGACGTTTTGGCAGAGTCGCATTTGCCATCTTCAGGTTATTTGACCGTAGAGTCTGGAAGTTCGCCTAGATCTTCCAGACTCTACGGTCAAATAACTACGGTCGAATCACCTGAAGATGGCAAATGCGACTTCGCCGAAACGTCGTGAAATTGAGGACCGAAACCACACAACGCGGATCAATACCCGAAAATCCAGTTCTACACATTACGTCCGCGAGAACCTAAGAAGAAACATATATATATATATATATATATACAAAGGGTACTTCGGGGACAAAAATTTTATGGAATGCGCTCTTTGAGCCCCCAAGCTTCCCTTTGGGGTCGACCCCAAAATGCTCCATATATGCAAAGGTCACACCGGGGACATAGCAATTCCGGTTGCAGGTAGTGACGTCACGGTAAAATCGATGGTATCGGTATATATTTTACATGACTTGACAGCTTGGCAACATCTAACGTACGCGTGGAGTATGAATACGTAGGGATGGGCGATTATGAATCGATTCAACACGGAATCGATTCAAAGATGTTTAAGCACCGAAGGAAATGAATCTTTTCAACACTCTTAGATTATTTGGGGAATCGTTTCAATTGTTTCGATTATTTAATTAGAAACGATCTTGTAATTTTGATGCCGCCCTCTATTGAGCGACAGTGCAATTTTTCGCTTCGATTATAAATTTCTACTACTAGAAATCTATAAATAGAGAAACTCTGTCATCTATTATTATAGTTATCTAACATCCAGCTTAATCCCAAGAGAAGTTCAGATGAAGCTCTAATCTCGCTCTACATGATTACGGGAAGTCCCTTTTCCGTCCCTTACTCCACGGCGAATCTAAATTGATTTATAAATTTTACGTTTTATTGGATTAAATTATGACATTATGATTGAATAAAGTGTAACGTGATAATGTAAGCTGTTGAATGTACATTTGTTGAAATGGCGGCTCCAAAAACAAGTAACGTGTGAAAATTTTTCCTTAAAGATAATACAAATACTGTACCCTGTAAACTTTGTCATAACGTATCGACATTTTCTGGAAATACGACAAATGTCAGTAACCTCCTGAAAAGAAAGCATCATAGTAATTTACGTAATACTGTAACTGATTCCAGTTCCATTGCACATCCATATCTATCTCTAGGATTGAAAATAAAGGACTAGAACATAGGTAAGTTGTAATAATTATAATGAGAAACATTCTCTTATTTATTTGAATTCTATAGAAGTGCATGTGATGATCACCATGATACTTCCAAATCACCTACTCCGAGCACAAGTTCAACTGCAACTACAACTAGTGCAACTACAGCCCTAGACTTAGAGCAACCAGTGATCATCGGAAGGACACAGCTACATCAATGTACCAGCTCCAGACCGAAATTAAGAATTCTGGATGAAGCATTCCAATCCATCAGCTCTTATAGTCGTGAAGGCACTATCAACACAAATTACTGACGCGTTTTGTTCATGATCGTTAAAAGTACTTTGTCTTTTTCTATCGCAGAAGCTGTATTTGACACATTCGGGAAATTCAAACAACTCTCATGTTTCGCACACAGATTAAATCTTGTGGCAACTAAAGCTATATAATGTTTTGATCTTGCAGTTCAACAATTATTAAATAAAATTAATAGCATAGTAACTCATACTAAACAGACAGTGAGTGCATCAGACAAGTTACAACGTTTATAATTGGATGAAGGTAAAAGTGATGGTAGTTTTTTCGAACTAATTCAGGAAGTACCCACCTGTTGGAATTTCACATTCTAGAACATTTTATTTTATTGGCAGACATAGTAAGCTTAGTGTTATTGAAATTTCCAAGATGTTAATGGGATTTGAATTGGAAATGGCAAAGGAAATGAAAAACCTTTTACAACCAATTGAATTTGTTACTGTTTAGCTTTGTGGAAGTGACTATGTAACATGTAGTTCTGTAATTCCTCTCCTAAAATGAATGACCCACGTTATAGAAATGTTCGATCTAATTTCTGAGACTGTGTTAGATTTAAAATCAAATATTTTGAAAGAAATGGATAAAAGACTTGAAGGCACTGAATTTGTTAAAATTCTTGCAATAGCTACACAATATTAGATCCCCGGTATTAAAAAATTCATTTTAAAAATCCAATGCTGCTAATTCAATAATTATATTAATTTCGAATGCAATTCAAGAGACAAGTTTACAAATCGAAGAGCAACTTCCAGAACAATCAAATTATAATCTAAATGACTTGTGGTCATACCATGAACAGTTAGTGTCCTCTAATACTAATGTTCAGCAATCTGAAACTTTAAATGGGGAACGGAAGTGCATGAGTTGAAACATTATTTATTGGTCAACCTTATCCTCAAAAGCAAGATACATTTAAGTACTGGGTAAATCTGGAGAAATTTATCAAAAATTGCCTTAAAATATTTGATTGTCACCCCTAATACATCAGTGCCTTCGGAAAAGCTATTTTCAAAGGCAGGAAACTTATTGACAGTCATTAAACTGCCTATCAGCCAAAAGATTATCAAAACTTCTTGGTTCATTACATGTGAAGGATTGGCAGCAAAGAATCAAAACGGAATTACCAGAATCTTAATTCATGGCTATAAGAACCCAAAATAATTTTTATTTTTTGTATCTTTATTATTTATTATGTTCTTTATATTTGTCTATGTTTTTTTTTGTACATTTATAATTTCAATAAATTGCGTATTGGGTAATGATTTTGAAGTTGTGAACTCTTTTGCTTCCCGAAACTAATGCTTTTTACCTAGGAACAAACTAGTGTTTTTAGCTTTTTTCCACTCTTTTTGAATAACCGAATTGAATTCGAAGCATAGGTAAAAAGGAATCGGTTAATTAATCGAATCAAACTATGGCATTCCGAGTCGAATCGATTCATTGTGAATGAATCCTACGTATATGTCAATTACATGCATAACCAACACCATAGAGTAATAATATTATTACTCTACGCCACGGTCGTACATACAGGTCCGGAAACTCTATGGTTGAGATGAGTCGCTTACGCGTCGTCAAACTCGTAGTCCCTCGCTCAGTCACCAGCTGGCGCTTGGATCACGAGGTGGTAAAGCGATTCTGAAAACGCAGGTATGCCTTGTGTTTACAGGTCAACTGACAGTTTTCAGAAAATACCCCTACGTGGCGCCTTTTGGTACTACGCGAAAGTCGACGCTTAGCGGACTCACTTCTCACATAGGAAACAAGCTCGAGTTTCCAGACCTGTCTATACGACCGTGCTATGCGCCAACACTAACATAGATAGAACTAAAAATATCCAACGGGCACAGTAAAACAAAGCAGAAGCAGATGGAACTGTTTCCAATTTCATTATTCAAAATATGAATTACGGACTAGACTTTATTATTTATAATGTTTAGCAATCATAATATTATTTGGAATGATAATTAAATTTTGAGGACCCGTTTGTTTGCATGGCAACTTATGGTGATGAATGCAGAAAGAGCGGATAAAGCTCTATTTATCTTTATTTATTTTTAGTTATCTACCCCATTCTCCTCATTTCCTCATTTCTTTTTAGCTTTGAAATAAGACCTGCGAAATATTGACGATTCAGTAATGTAGAATTGTGTCAATATTATTATTATTTTTCTTAATTTACATGTTACCGAGAATGTGCCACTGTTCTAAAACATGTAATGTGATGATTCTGAGGAATAACGGTTATTAGGTGAATCAATTGCTTCCGAGAAGTTTCCTGATTTCGTTAAAAGATTAACAGTAGGTACCTTATGTGTATGTTGTCTATTGATAATAAATTTCAATGTTGTTATGTGACTTGATAGCTTTGAAGACTTCCTAGTTTGGATAATATTTTACTAACTTGTGAAAATCTTCAGGGATATATCGTATGAGCTAAATTGCTAGGCAGCAATATTAGTTTGAATTTATACCTACCGTACGTAAAAAGAAACATCAAAGTTAATATATTAGTATCAATTCCTCATTCAATGCATACTTGAGCTTTCATCAGTAATTTATATAATGATTCACCTTTCAAACAATGAGTATTAGGTATTCGACAGAATTAATCAACTATTTGTTAGTGATTTTTCACATTTCCAGAAATATATTGCATTTTTATTTTTGTACATTTATTGAACTTATTTCATTTTATCATAATTAAAGACTGAATTTAAATTTTCTATTCAATTCTTGATAAAATCTTATATTTTATCGATAAAATACTTTTTTATTATCGAATGCAAAAGCTCATGAAATATAGAAAAGGTAAGATTCTCGCCACATATTTACTAAAATTAATCGCAAAATTTTTGTGAATCAATCTTCATTACTTTGTCTATAAACTACATTTTAACATAGTAGGCCACCTAGTTCAAATAAGCGGAAAATGCTTTGTCTCAATTCTGATCAGTCGAATAATTGATTATGAATGATTTGTAAATTTTTTTGAAATATTTATAATCTTTACACACATCACAAATTTATTGTCTCGGTTTAAGATTTATATTCAGATTTAAAAATGATTTCACCAAGGATAACAACCCTCTGAGTATGAGGCAACTATTTTATTTTCATTTCATCACATATTAACAACGAAATATACTAACAATTCAAGTAGGACGAGAAATAAGAGCATTCTGCTACCAAACATAATTAAAACAATAGCTACAAAAAAGTTTTTATATAACTATAAAGATCTATACTATAAAACGCTAACAAGTAACTTAAGT
Organism: Endomychus coccineus; assembly: GCA_958510875.1. NCBI lineage: Eukaryota > Metazoa > Arthropoda > Insecta > Coleoptera > Endomychidae > Endomychus > Endomychus coccineus. Next base: position 102,942,498 of record OY294068.1, on the reverse strand, counting down.
ATATTGATGGTCCTATCGGCAAATATGCAAACCATCTAATAATGGTTATGTGTTGCCTAACCCCATCTTGCTTTTGAAAAATGAAATGGAAATTTAGGTGAACAGTCTGATAAAAATTTAACAAAATAAAAGCGATGATGTTACTTCCACATCAACAAATACCAGGTGGTTTTTTTTTTAATCAACTAAGTATTTAACCTTTTTCTGATAAATATAAATATAAATATTTCTTGATGAAGCTAAATGAGATAATATACACCTACTAGGTTTGGCTTGATATAGTGGACTGTAGATTTAATTGATACACAGTACTAACCTTAAGACCTATTTATTAACTTTACATTTCACAATTAATTACAGTTAGAAATATAGATGTTCGTCGATTGGTGACAAAAATACTTATGACCTAAAATGCTACGGAAAGAGTCTCATGCCTGAGTGGCAACCCAAGAGATATAAATGTTGGTACACACCTTATGCAGTTATGTTACAAGGAAAGCGAATGATTGTGTATACAAGTCTATATTTGTGACCACAATTATTTATTTAAATGCAATCGAGATTATCCTCTGATATTTATTAATATGTATCCTCGGTTGATATCATTGTTATCAGAAGCAATGTAAATTGAATTCAGGTAAAAACTTAAGCCTTTGAAAATGGCTGTATATCGCAATCAAAAACTGCCTTAGATTAGTTAGAAATTTAGTGCAAAAAGGGTGATAATGTGAACTAAATTATATTATTTAATTATGTAAGAACCATCGAATTAGTTCATTTCAATCGAATAAATTACTCATATGCGAAAATTTACATGCCTAGTAATTTGTTATTTCACTCCTGAATACTATCAACTGAAATGACATTACAAATTTCATTTCCAGGTAATTCAAATTTGGCTCAAATGAAGCTTAGAAATAAACGTATTTGTGAGAATCATTGTACTACTGCATCTTTTTGCAACCCTACTAAAAACGGATTAAAGAGAAACGTGCATCCTGTAATGTACGAGGAACTGTCGGTTAAGAAACCTGTACAACAATAGACAATTTTTTGTTAAATTCTCCGGAATCTTCTGTTCTGGATGATACGAATGAAAATGCCAGTGAATTTTTACAGAATGTATCAAATTTGCCACTACCTGAAACTCCTAAAAGGAAAATAAGGGTTGGCGTTGAAAAGATCTGCTTTGTTTAAACTCAGGAAGAAACGTATTGCTACTATTTCAAGAATGAATTTTTCATCAATTTTAGATTCTGATAAATTATAATTCTGAGTCTAATAAAACTTTTGTGAAAATGATCTCGCTACACAGAATCTCCGTTGAATAATCTCGAAAACAAGATTTGAACTGTTAATCATTTTTTTCGGAGGTGGAGAAATTTTGAATAAGACGCATATTTTTATGTTTTATCGAAATAAAAAATTCCTTCATTCTCAATAGATTTCTTCTCAGTATTTTAATTTATGTTGAAGCGGGAAATTCAAAACCATTTAGGCAATAAGATTATTATAAAAATTTATGGATATACTTTCTTTTTAAATTAATAAAACAGAATAGATAATTCTTTTATAATGGTTATAGGATAGGCCAAGCAGTTATTGATAAAAATTAAAATCTATTTAAAAATGATTTAGTTGCAAAGTACACAAAATCGCTAACTTCTGGAAAGTTATTAAATGTCTTTGGTTCATTCATTGATAAAAAAACATTAATCAATGGTTCATTAGATGCTTTCTTTCTTCTAATTCAAAAGCATCAATCAGCTTTATTAAGTTACATAGTAAGTAAAAATTTGCGCCATCTCTTGACAAGTAGAAACGTTACGTTACACAGTTGATAGATTTTTAATTTTACACATTTTTTTCTTCATTCATTTTGCATGCCGTAATGTGTGACATTTACAAAGAAATTTTGTTATGTTATATGCAACGAAAGTATGTTCTGCAAACTGACATTTATAAAATCGATCCAGAAGAGGAATCACGTTATTTGCCGAAAAATGAATTATATTTTGGAGTAGACATTCATAATGAAATTAATAAAAGAGATATAACAAAGATCCGATTTATTAGTAAGGCACCTTATGAACGCTGTCAAGAATTTTATGGTAAATTACGTAAAGAAATTGAAAAACGATATGATTTTGGTGATAGTATTTCGTCAGTTGACCAATAATAATAATAATAATAATATATGTTTATTCACATAAAGATAAAGGAATTACAATAGAGTGTATAATTGAGATGATGCAAATAAACAGGGAATATCACAGAAGCTTTAGTTCCGAGGGAACTATCGCTTGTACGTGATTTCAATTTACCTTATTATTTATAATTGGTATAAGTAGAAGTGAACCACAAGAAAGAAAATAATTTATGATGAAATAACTTTAAATATAAATAGCAAAAATAGGTGATATGCGTAAACATGTCCTCTCATATACACCTATACACAAGCATATAACAGACACATCCCGATTCCCACAACAACCATCACAACACATCACACAACATTCAATAATAAGGATCAGCACACTTTTCACTGTTTTGGTTATAGAACACAATTTAATTTAGTAAACCATTTTTTTTTGTCTATTTCACTAAGTTATGAGATGAAGCCAATTTTCAGAAAATTTGCCATCTGGTATCTTTTGTTTTGTATATTTCGTCTTTTCCTCATTCAAATGCTAGTTGTGAACGAGTTTTTAGTGCCGTAAACAATATAAAAACTAAAAGTCGCAATAAACTTATAACGGAAACTATTAATGGCTGTCTTTTGGCAAAGCAATGTGTGAGTGAATATGATGATTGTATCAAATTTACCCCAAACGAAAATATGATATCCCTTATGGCAAATTCAAATTTACATGGGAAACAAAATGTCGTCGAAGATGCCAAGGATTCCGTTGAAGCAGATGATGATATTGTTTGTGTTGAGTTTTAGTGATAAGGTAAAATGTGAGGTTTAATTTTTCCAACAATTATTTTTTTTTGGCTTCATCTTGTACTTTTAAGAAAAATTAAATAAAACTATTTTTGAAATTTTGATGTTTCAATGATTATGTAATATGTTCAGCCTATAAATAATAGTTTTTACGACAAGTAACAAAATAATTAATGCACGGTAATTTCAACTAGGCATGTACGGAATTTTAGTGTTGAACACATGACAACATTGCACATCATATAAGCATGAACAGGAATAGGTGACAGTTGGTGGTTCGTTGAGAACTGATTCCTTTGTTATTGTTTGTTTATGTTTTAATTCGAATACAATACACCCATATTCCTAACATTATTTCTCTAAATTCTTGTTATTATTTTAGATTAGCTAACTTTCGTTCATCAATGTTCGTTATTTAACCTCAACAACTTTGAATTAGTTTCTACAATGACATTGGAAGTTTAAAACTGCTCTGTTCGAACGAGTTAACGAGTAATATAGTTTTTAGATAATTATTCTCCGTATATCTTCTATTTGAAAAGAACTGTTTTATTTATTTAATAGCTTTCGCGAGCTGTTTTTCATCTTTATGTTGTTATTTCATCCTCGTATGACCAACAATTATTGTTATAAATAATATTTACTTCAAATTCCCGTAATATATTTCAACTGCCAACACATATTTGCAGATGATATTGTGGTTACAATGAACCATAGATAACTAGTAGAGTTATCTATGCAATGAACTCACATATATTATATTATGTTGATCTATGATAGTACTAGTTACGTCATCACTGGCCGCGAAAGCAACGTTGTTTGAAAGTTTCTCGGAATTGTCACATTTTCAAGAGGTGTTTTTATGAATATTACAGCATGTATTGTTCGAAAAACTATGCGTACATATAATTTTATTACTATATTTCAGTTACAGGGGTAATTAAACTGAATTCGGAAGATAGTGATATTGCCTATTGAAGTAGATATTTGGGAATGAATCGGTTTGGCGAAACTAAAAACGCAGAGATAGATGGTGTAGGTAATTCAGTCTACAGTCCCTCATAATGTGAATATGTCTCTCTGATTTCTATGATATTAATGGAAGAAATAAAATAACTTTCTTTCATGTATATTAATTATCACAAAGTTATGGCTTCCCTCCCCAATACAATAATGATTCTGATTTTGCCATGTATTTATCAATTTGATTAGACATTATGTCTCGTTAAATTATTATAAGATACAGTCGAATTTAGATGCAATCAAAATAGTCGAATATTTATCAAGCTCTTGTTATATTATCCCTGATACGACCGACCATCTCTCCAGAAAATCAAGTAATTTCATACTACATAATGATGAGAGAATACAATAGGTATCTGTGAATAGATGAAAGTGACAAAAATTAGAATGAAATGATGTCAATGTTCCAAGGAGAACAGATGATTAAAGATGTCTCAGTAGTCTGCAGGATAGGCAGACCTCTAGCTGCTCTGGCAAGAAACTTTGGACAACAACCATAGATAAGTCTACTCCTTTCGGTACGCTCTGACAAGATTCCTCGATGTCTGAGGTTAAAACTATTGGTAGAATCGAATTTCTCATCAATGAGAGTGTATTTTGACCCAGTTATATGAGAATCGATGAGATCGAACAAATTCACTATTTTTCAGTGATAAATGCGATTTTATAGTGTATTTATCCAACGAATAGCCGAAATTCAGGGTTTCGGAACACTCTCACATGATTCCTCAACGTCTGAGGTTAAAACTAATCGTAGAATCGAAATTCTCTTCAAGTAGTAGTAGAGTTATCTATGACAACAACAAACGTAATTTTTGTCTCGCCTCTATTATAACCCTTATAAAACTGTCCCTGGCGGAGTGATCGCTCTTGGCTACATGCTTCTGTTACAATTTTTACACATCGCTCAACAGTTCTAGTGCGACATGGCAATTTGCTTATATTAATAAAGGATCTATTTTTAATAGCTACCAACAAATCTTCATTCTCAATATTCATTGTTAGTGGAGGGCTCTGTAATTGAGAATTTGCTCCAATCAATTAACTCAGCATAATCTTCGGTATTCCAATTTATAGCAGGGATTTTATCAAATATTTGCACTATTCCTCGTGGTTAATCAGTACCGAAACCCGACTAAATATTCTAGACAATATTTTAGCTCACAAGTAAACCAAAAAGAATTTACTTTTAACGTAACAGTTCAAAAAAGAAATTTTTTTAATTTCCTTATTTCAAAAGCTCTAGGGGTGCGGCTAAAATACTGTCACCAATCGTTTTTCTGTTATGTGGAAGCTAATACATATTAGTTTTTGCTGTCAGATCTAAGATGAGATATATAAAAATTAAAATTTCGACTCAATTCCTTGATGTAATTATAATTGTTAGTAATTCATAATTCTCCGTTCAAACCTAGAATTGTAATTAATTGACAGTTGAACAATGATTTCATTTTACTTTTTTACTTTTTTTGCTTATAACAATTAATCGTTATGAGAGGTTTCTATAAGTTGTTTTTTTAACCAGTTCGAAGAGGACAGTTCTATAAAATTAAACTTGTGATGACGTCCAATTTTATATTTTGTATATAGAAAGGTCAGAGGCAGGGTCCAGGAGGCACTGCGACTCTGTGACAATTGAGTCACAAATTGTGGCAAGTAGAACGCTACTACTGCCGAACGGCGGGCGAATATAGCGCAAAGACTTCCAAAGAGATCTATATATCGAGTGGACTACTAAGCCTTTGACTGGTATGTTAACGGACATTCTGTCCTTCTCGCACATGTACTGCGGTCTCACCCGCACGATGTGCGCGCGTTATACTCATTCTTGTATACTTATACTCTTTGTGAGAGAAGGAGAGACCGTGCGAGCTACATGTGCGAGAAGGACAAAATGTCCGACAGAATGTTCAACTGCTTACCAGCGCTTTCCTATGCTTAACACACTACTTGTCCACTCTATTTATAGAACTCTTCAATATAGCTAGCCAATGTCGCATGGGCGAGACACCTATTAGGCGAACGGATTGATCTGAGATCGCAGTGAGCGAGCAGGCCCCAAGGTCGCCGGTGAGACCCCTCGGGAGAGCCGAAACTTACACCTACACATACAAAGGCGATGGATCTTGTTCTGTGACCCTCAAAAACTTCAATGATGGTATAGAGTGTTGTTACTATAATTTATTGAACAATGATAATAAGTATATTTAGGTAATGTTTTAACCCAAATTTCAACATTTTTCCATGACTTTGTACACTTTGAAAGGGTTAATAAAACATTTCCGTTCGTTGACTTTTGGTTTTCGTTCAATTATCAAATCCTGACCTAGATTATAATCAAAATTGAGTCACTCGCATAAAATTCATTCTGTATGACAACTTGAATAACTGAAAAATCTTGCGCCTCATGTACAAAGCTAAATTGGAAATAATTGAGAAATAATTTAAAACTTTCCATGGAAAAGGTAACATTTCAAGAATGCTTGACATGTTAAAGGAGAAGGTTACATCTCAAAATTTCTGAAAAGCAATCCAATATTCCTTCAACACTGCCAAAAAATTAAATGAAGTGATCATGGGCTACCCGGGTTATAATGGTAGCATATGATTGATGGAGATATTACAAATGTCAGTGTGTTTAAATGAGGAGGTAGTCAAAAGTGTAGAAGAAAATCTTTGAAATATGATTTCTGAATAAATTAAATTTTTGAGTTATTTTACCTCTTTCCCCTCAACGAGTTCTACAACAAATCTTTGATTCCACGACGGGTGCGAATCTCTACCAAATTCTATGAAAACCACAAATTCAGATTAATACAAGTGTTCCGTGCTCCGTTATTAGATAATTTCAGGAGGCAATCGAGCATGGCAATGGAGAATCGAGGCCATCATTATTTATTCCAATTTAATCCTGATATTAACTGGTGAGTACAATAATTAAAGTAAGTAAAGTAGATAAGTTTTGATCCGGGTGTTGTAAGTATTTCTCAGTTTGTGATTTTGCTTCATATTAAATTAAATATTAGGTTCAGTTCATAACACATTGAGCAAATTATTTCTATCATTAATCGCTATTTCTTCCAATATTTTAGTTATATGAACATACATCATAGCTACTTTGCACAATAGACGGGGTGTGGCATTCATTCTCGACATAGGACATATATATGGAAGATTCGGTGGAAAATGTTTCAGTAATCATGTACACTTGCGACCTCACATTTTTACGAAAATTGTATTACAGACTACATACGTCTTCCTTATGTAGGTACCTACGTTTCAAAAAGCAAAATCTGTGGAAATGCACCGTTTTCCATGATAAAAGATAAAATGTTTCCATGATGTTCAGGATAAATGCTGTACACTTGTTAAAATAAGAATAGAAATAACATCAGAATACTATGAAAAAATTAAAACTAGTTTTTCACAATCTCAGTTGTGTAAAAGTGAAGTTGATATGAAATAAATCATAGCGGATTACACTAACTCACATGCTGTTTCATTTCTAGGGTTGCCACTACTGCCATTCACCAAACTTTTTCAATCCATCGAACAGTGTTTTGCATAGTTGCTGCATTACTTTTGCATCATTCCATAGAATTTTATTTAAATTTTGCATTGTTGCATATGAATCAAGGTTTTGTCAAATCAAGTAATATGCCTAGAGAAAAGCAGGCTAGGTTTGCATTAGTTCGTTATGAAGAAGATGGTATACATTTTGTTTGCAAGAGGGAACACCTGAAGATTGTGGGCGGAAAATGTCAGGCTAAATATTTTGATGGTGTTTACTATCCTGCAAACGTCTTGGTCTGTAATGATGTAAGAAGTATCCTGCTAAGTCTGAAGACAAATATTGAAAGTGGATTCCCAAAAGTGTCAGTGATAGATGCCTATGGAATTTCTTCATCACTACAAAAAAATTATGCAACAACAGTAGATTCCGTAGACCTACTTGATGATGATTACATAACAGATGACAACTTGATGGAACAAATTGATCGGTTCTTAAAAGTAAATAATGAAGTCTCAGATGTACAGACCCCAGAAAAAACTATTATGAAAACTAGAAAGGTAATTAACGTACTTCCCATATACAGTATGTCCATCTTGTAGATTTAACATCACCATATGCCTCTATTTTTGGATCAGATTTCATAAACTTTTGCTTGTTGGAAAAATAATATGGATATTCATTCAGAAATTGCAAACATAACTACTCGATTGACAAGTCAAAATGATGAATTCAAGTAGTGTAGTATTTAAAAAAGATTAGAAATACATATTTTCTATAGAACACAGGAACTCCATAAAATGCTTTTTTTCTAAATAGAAATGAATAGTTTTTGTTATATGATTTTATTGATAATCAAATTGAAGTATTTAGTCAATTAGTTGATCTAATAACTAAAATGTTTCAGACAAAACCACCATCAACAAGTGTTGATGAAGTGCCTGATTCCAGGTCTGGAGAGAAAAAGGACTTTTGTTGCTACTGTGAGAAATTGATCACAAAATTCGCCAGACATATAACAACCCAGCACCAGGATGTGCCAGAGATCAGGAAAATTCTAGAATTCCCGAAAGGTATCTATTTTGATAGTTGATTGTATATTAAATTAAGATATAGCAAAGTGCAATTTGGATTTATTTATTTATTTATTTATTCAGGTGTTAATACAACAATTATCAATACATGACATTTGCCCTGCTGAGATGGGTTCTCCATCTATGCGCAGGCCTGATTCTTAACAATAATAACTTAAAAACTAAATTATAAATTTTAATTAAAGCCTATTTCCAATTGCACATTTTTTTCCTTATTTAACTAATAAACATTAATCAATCGTTCAGCTCAATCTTTTTGATAAATTGAACGTATTGCATTTTTCAATAAAATTTTTACTAATAATATTTTTCCGGCTTACAGCTGTTATGTCTTTCAAGTTTTTTAAATTATTTGGCAATGCATTAAACAACAATCTCGCAACATATCCATTTCTTTGTTGTCCCACAGTTTTGTATTTGACTCGCACAAATAAATAATGAACCTATATTTTGAGGAAAAATACGAAATTTTGTAGTCATTAATCTGAAAGGTGATATCTCAAATATCTTTGTATTCTTAAGATTTTGATCTTGGATTTCAATAAATTTTTGGTTTTGCATTATCTTGTATTATCACATGCTTGAAAATTCAAATACAATGCATATGGTATATTGAGATTTGTTTATGTTCATACTTAATGCCCATTTTTTTTAGGTAGCAAGGAGAGAGCAAAATTAATCACTTCTGTTAGGCAAGAGAGCAACTATTTGTACAACAGTAACAAGAAGAATAGTGGATCGATAATTGTTTCCCGAAGGCCACAAATTGGAAGTAATCGAACATTTGAACACTATGTTCCATGTGGAAATTGTAAAGCAATGTTTTCAAGAGTGTCATATAGGAAACATTTCAAAAAATGTACTGGTCTGAAATGTAGATCGAAAGATGCCTTACTGACCAGTAGACGAATAGATTGTGATATTCATGTTAAGGCTTCTGATGTTCTGAAAAATGAGGTTTTTCCTGTAATGAGAAATGACGCTGTGGTGGAAGCTATAAGGCATGACGAATTGGTTATTATATTTGCTAACAAATTATTAAGCAAATACAGATTAAAACATCAACATAACATGATCAGGAGCAAACTGAGAGCAATTGGACGTTTCATTTTAGAATTTAAAAAAATTCATTCAGAAATATCAAACTTAGCAGATGTTTATCACCCTAGATATTTTGATAGTGTTGTTGAAGTTATTGACATCATTGCTGGTTTAAAAAGATCAAGTGGTACTTACAGGGCTCCTGGAACTGCGTTTAGCCTTGGTTCAATATTAAAATCAATTTGCGATCATTTGATCAGTGAATGCATAAAGAATAGGGACCATGTTAAGAAAACATTAGTCAAAGATTTCAAAAAGTTAATGGGAGAAGGCTTTGCATATGGCATTAACAAAAGCGTTCAAGAACAAGTAGAACGCCGATTCCGAAAACAAATTCAATTACCGTCATTGCATGACTTGAAGTGTCTCAATAAATATCTTTCTTCAAAACGAAGAGAAGAATATTTAAGATTGAAGGAAAAATTCACTTTCGACAGGTGGAAGAACCTCCTAACTTTTCTCCTTACATCTGCTCAGATTTTTAATAGACGTAGATCTGGTGAAATTGAAAGGGTTCAATTAGCAGATTTTGAGCTCTATCAGACTATTGATCCTGAAAACGAACAGATTTTGCAAACTTTAGGGGTTGATATACAAACTCATGCTTCTCGTTTTGTGAGATTTACTGTACGAGGCAAATTAGGCAGACCCGTTCGAGTAATTCTTAGCCATGAATTGCTTATTATGCTTCAGTTAACAGTGACTTACAGGTACAAAGCAGGTGTACATGAAGATAATCCATACCTATTTGGATTACCAGGTAGAGACAACAAGCGTTATAACCATTTATCAGCATGTGATTTAATGAGGAAATTTGCTACTGAATGTGGTGCGAAAAATCCGACTTCTTTGAGAGGAACAGAGCTACGAAAACATTTCGCAACTCAATGTTTAAAATTAGAATTGGACCCTGCCTTGGTTAAAGAGGTGGCAAATTTCATGGGCCACGAAGATAAGATCCATGAACAATATTATAGAATACCTATTTTAGCACAAGATGTCACAGTCATGGCAGATTTGCTCCAAAAAGTGCAAGGTAGCTCTGATGATGAAGATGCAGTTCATAATCGGGGGAATAGAGAATCTGTTAAATGGAGAGAAGTTAATAACAATTCAGTAGGAGATTCATTTACTTTCAGCAGTATTGAATCAGAAAGCTCAATTTTAACTCCCAATGTTAGCAAATCTTGTGTGGAGAAAAAAGCGAAGACGAAGCGGTCATGTCTCACTGAGTATTCGGAAGAAGATTCTTCAGGTTAGTAATAATAGAAGAATAGTTCCTATTCTGTTAAAATATATTTATTATAACTGTTCCAGCACTAAAATAAGAAATAAACACCCTTATCCACTAAAAATACTATTTAAGTATTGGGGACCTTTCGGCTACAAAGTAATCATCATCAGAGTAAACTGTTCGCAAATTCTCTGAAACAAATTGAGCAAATGTTGATGGGTGGCTGTACATAAACGTCAGTTTACTCTGATGATTACTTGGTAGCCGAAAGGTCCTAACTACTTAAATGGTATTTTTAGTTGATAAAGGTGTTTATTTCTTATTTTAGTGTTGAAGTGTATCCACAGTGTGAACTCGTACATCTTCCTAATAATAACTGTTCTAGATTTGGAATCTGTGGAGATGAAACCAGCTATTGTCAGGCGGTCATGGTCAACCCCAGAAAGAACAATTGTGAAAGAGGCATTTAAGGACCATATAAGAACCATGCAACTTCCTTCTTTGCAAGATTGTCAAGAACTCATTGCCTCCAATTCTGTCCTTCGCAAACGCACTCCTCAGCAAACTAAAGCTTGGGTGAACAATCAAATTCGAAAAACTGAACCAAAATAGATAATTATATATAAATTCTTTTGAAATAAGCCACTTTTAACACTTGTATCTGTATTTATATATTCTTTTCTCTATGTAAGATTCGGTATCACGACTATCCATTAGAAGACGTTTGAAAAACAAATTCACATTAACTAAGTGCGTGAATTCTTAAATTAGTTGCAAGCACGAAGCCCCTATATTGCACCAATCACAATTAAACATGCGTACGTCGCAGCAAACGAAATGAACGCGAATATTCGAAAATTAATACACATATTTAACTGAGATTGATGCGATATAGATGCTTAGTGCTTGATTCAACTTATTTTGGTTAACGTAAATTTGTCTTTCAAATGTCGTCTGATGATGGTCGTGAGAAGGAAACGTACGTTAAGACTGATTATACATAAAGTGTTTAAAGTGACCTATTTCCTAAGAATTTACATATAATTCATACCAGGGTCAAGAACCATCAATATACAAAATAAATGGATATTTAAATTACAGTTTTTTTGTTATTACACTTTTTTCCTGATGATTTCATGATTTTCTGGCTCGATACCGTCTAGTTCCGATTAGTGAACTATGGCAGTTGAGTAGGTATTTCTATTAAAATACAAATTCTGTTTGTTTCTATTGAAACTCAAAAAGTGGTAAGAGTTGAAACCTTCATTAAAAATTAGATTCCTTCTCCTATCCTGAATTTCAATGAAATCATTGACAAATAAATTACAAAACTAAGTGAGAGTAAAATATTTTGAGCGTGAAAACTATCAATTTGGAATTTAAGAAATTGCAATCTCCAAATTGATATTCCTTTATTAAATTAGTTTATGGAAGAAAACGCTAGCAAAAACCGGACAGAAATTTTATATTTACTTAAACTTCCCTGTATTTATTGCTTCTTATGACTCCTAATAGTGGGTGGGGCTGGGTTAGTACTAATGTGATAGTTGAAGATATGCTGGCCTCCTACAATAGACATTTTCTCTTAATATCGTGGATGACTAATTTACTCTTATACCTATTATATTAATGATTAATATAATATATATTGCTGAAACTAGAATGGACTGAAGTTTGTCAAGACATTTTATTATTTTTCTAAAAAACTCAATTTTAAAGAGAAAGGTAATTGACATCATAGTTTCTTATTAAAATAGAATACAGAAGAGAGGGTTGCTAATTTGATATTTTTGTAATGGTAAGAATGCTATTATGTGCCTCTGTAAGTACCTTGAATTAACAACTTGTATATTATAGCGATAACTATTTTAACATTCCTTAAGATGTCAAATAAGCTTTGGTAGTGTTATTCTGTCAACACAAACCAGCAAATATTTCTTATCTTCGATTAATTTCTTAAGACCACTATGAAGGTCAGTTGGCGAGATCTTCGTGATAAACAGTTTACTAGTTTCGACTTTTAGAATATTTGTTATAATATTGTAATGAAAGAGTTTATTTCTCACAATCTTATTTTTTATTTTTGATTTTGTACTACATGTTTCGGAGTCGAGAGTTTCACTCCATTATCAAGCATATATAAGGCTGCAATATGAAATGTATATTATAGTTGTTACGTTATATATAAATTCTCGGGAAATAAGGGCCACACTAACACATGTTTATTATTTTCGTCTTTACCTATATTTCGGTTTCACGACCATCATCAGATAAATTATTATGTCTAAAACCGGATTACTTAAAATTAATTGTATTACCACAAAGCGACCTTATCGCACCAATTTCAATTAAAATGCCCACGTCGCCGAAACGAACAGAGAACACGAATAACCGAAATTGCAACACATCAATGTTACGTTATATATTATACTTGTTATAAGTATAATGTATATAACAAGTATAATATACTATAATTATAACAAGTATAATTATACTATACTTATAACATTGATGTGTTGCAATTTCGATTATTCGAGTTTCTGTTCGTTCAGGCGACGTGGGCATTTTAATTGAAATTGGTACGATAATGACACTTTGTGCTAATACAATTAGTTTTAAGTAATCCGGTTTTAGACATAATAAGTCTTCCGATGATGGTCGTGAGACCGAAACGTACGTAAAGACGAAAATAATAAACATATGTGTTAGTGTGACCTATTTCCCGAGAATTTATATATAATTCATACCTGGGTCAAGAATGTGAAATATGCAAATACATAGAAGTGTAGTGTTTGAAATCTAGGACACTACAAAGTAGGTCCCGTTATGCTTAAATCTAATTGACGACATCAGATTGAACTTTGATAAGCCATAAGAAATGAAGGTATTTTGAAAAAATTAATATAAAACAAGTTGAAAATTTAGATGAATATTCATGTAGTGACATCTACAGGTATTACTTAATATAACTTACATAAAGTAGGGATCTGTTTGCCCGTTTGAATAATAGGAAAATTGTTTACATGGTGAAATTGAATTTTAATTAAACTATTAAATGACTGCAGAGCAAAAAGGATTATAAATCAAAGAAATATGAGTATTTAGTGTGATTACATTGTTGTTTAAGTATTTTTGTATTTCTAATAATTTCAAATTGTTCAGATACAAGTCTTTCTTAGCATAATGTAGAATCTTGAAGTTATCCCTCATATTGAAATTGTGATTGGTTTCCAAAAGGTGATTGGCAAAATGGGAAAAGCCAGTGTTATGAAGGGTACTTAAATACAGAAATAAGAAATAGGATTGTGAAAAATAAACTCTTTCATTACAATATTAAAAAATAGACTTGCACTTGGGTAATTCCAATATTTGTTATAGAAAAAAATTTCATAAAAAAAGAACTTACTTGAATTAGTCTATCCTTTGGAACATATGTGAAAGTACACAGCATCTGATAAATAACTTCTGGATCTAGGTCTATTCATATTTTTTTATCTAGTCGCAAAACAAAAACCTTATTTTCATAATTTATTCAGAAGAATTCTATTTTAATATTACATACTACTAGGTATGTTGCCACCTATTACAGTTACTTGCAATTTCACATTCGATACTCCATTAGCATAATTGCACTTTCAACTGACACTGAGCGTAGATTGCTGTGAAGAGTGAAGTTATCCTCACAAATTTCCAATGTTTCTAATTCTCACTACCTGGATAATTGAGAAAATTCTATTCTTCTCGAGGGAATATCATTACAGTTCCTTCTTCTGGACTTCAATTTTTGAGCAAATCTCTTATTTCAGTGATTCATCTACATCATGAATTGAACACAATTTTTTAGGCAGAAATTTATAACAAAGTTTTATGAAAACTACTCGATTACTTACCTGAACATAATTTCTATAGGTTACCTTTGAATTGCTAACACTATATTTGAATTCATTAAACATATAGATATTCTTGAATGATAAAAGTATATTTCTCAATTTTATATAAGTATGCATTTTCTTTCGGCTATACAATTCAATGCTTTGATTATGTATTGCATAAGACAAAATATATACAGGATTACATAGGTTATATTGACATAAATACGATAACTGATAAAGTAGGTAAGTAACCTAGAGTTGTTTTGTTCAAGTTCTTTGCCATGTTGCCACGTTGTATGGGCATACCGTGTTAAGGCTATCTTTGGCGATATTGGTATGACCCCGATGTGCCAGAATTATAAGCGTATATCGTGTCCCCAGAGTGACCTTTCCATCAAGATATATATATATATATATATATATATATATATATATATTTAAAAATTCTGTTTGACGTTTCGACAATGTTTAATAAACATTGTAAGAAAACATACAAATATCACAAATGGTTCAAGAATATCAATAAAAGAATATATATATATATATATATATATATATATATATATATATATATATATATATATATATATATTTTTATTTCATTATCAGTATATATACGAACCAATATACCAAGAAAACATACAAATATTACAAATGGTTCAAGAATATCAACAAAAGAATATATATATATATGTTATCCAGTTCTACACATATATATATATATATATATATATGTTATCCAGTTCTACACATATATATATATATATATATATATATATATATATATATATATATATATATATATATATATATATTTGTATGTTTTCTTAGTATATTGGTTCGTATATATACTGATAATGAAATAAAAATTCTGTTTTGACGTTTCGACAACGTTTATTGCCTTTATCAAAAATTGGTAATTGAATAAGTGTTTCCATGTAATTTAGAAAAGAATAGATGATTTTGATTAATGAAATGCGTCTGCAGCCGACTTGTGTTTTAAGATCCAATTAAAACTGCAGAAAACATTGGATCGGTTGTGAGTGAAAGAGTAATGTATGGCTAACTACAATTTGAAATAGATTGAATTTGATCAAATACAAGACATTCCAATATTGTACAATTATAAATATCTATGAATTATTGAATGAATTAGTTACTCTATGATAAGTATTTCTATCATAACTATTCAAGTTTAAGATAATTCTATGGAATTTAACCTCAAAATTGTTACTCTATAGTGTCATAGTTAAATAATACTTCTTCTTTTTTAGGTTGAATTTTAAATAGACAATGGAAAGTGGTACTTCAAATTAATAAAATTTTGTTAAGTTTGAATTAGATTATTGTACAGTTTCGAAAGATTGGAATCTATTTTGTCATTTACACAATTGTTCTTTTTAATTTGAATAGATTCTAATATCAAACGTTTGTTGTCGTATGTTTCAATATTTAAAATTTTTGTATTGTTGTAGTCGAAATTTTATTAATTTGAAGTACCACTTTCCATTGTCTATTTAAAATTCAACCTAAAAAAGAAAAAGTATTATTTAACTATGACACTATAGAGTAACAATTTTGAGGTTAAATTCCATAGAATTATCTTAAACTTAAATAGTTATGATAGAAATACTTATCATAGAGTAACTAATTCATTCAATAATTCATAGATATTTATAATTGTACAATATTGGAATGTCTTGTATTTAATCAAATTCAATCTATTTCAAATTGTAGTTAGCCATACATTACTCTTTCACTCACAACCGATCCAATGTTTTCTGCAGTTTTAATTGGATCTTAAAACACAAGTCGGCTGCAGACGCATTTCATTAATCAAAATCATCTATTCTTTTCTAAATTACATGGAAACACTAATTCAATTAACAATTTTTGATAAAGGCAATAAACGTTGTCGAAACGTCAAAACAGAATTTTTATTTCATTATCAGTATATATACGAACCAATATACCATGAAAACATACAAATATTACAAATGGTTCAAGAATATCAACAAAAGAATATATATATATATATATATATATATATATATATATATATATATATATATATATATATATATATATATATATATATATATATATATATATATATATATATATATATATATATATATATATATATATATATATATATATATATATGTGTGTAGAACTGGATTCTCGGGTATTGATCCGCGTAGTGTGGTTTCGGTCCTAGATCTTCCAGACTCTACGGTCGAATCACCTGGAGATGGTAAATGCGAGGACCGAAACCACACAACGCAGATCAATACCCGAGAATCCAGTTCTACACATTACGTCCGCGAGAACCTAAGAAGAAACATATATATATATATATATATATATATATATATATATATATATATATATATATATATACATATATATATATATATATATATATATATATATATATATATATATATATATATATATATATATATGTATGTATATATATATTCTTTTGTTGATTATATATACTGATAATGAAATAAAAATTCTGTTTTGACGTTTCGACAATGTTTATTGCCTTTATCAAAATTGTTAATTGAATTAGTGTTTCCATGTTATTTAGAAAAGAATAGATGATTTCGATTAATGAAATGCGTCTGCAGCCGACTTGTGTTTTAAGATCCAATTAAAACTGCAGAAAACATTGGATCGGTTGTGTGTGAAAGAGTAATGTATGGCTAGCTACAATTTGAAATAGATTGAATTTGATTAAATACAAGACATTCCAATATTGTACAATTATAAATATCTATGAATTATTGTATGAATTAGTTATTCTATGATAAGCATTTCAGATCTATCATAACTATTCAAGTTTGAGATAATTCTCTGGAATTTAACCTCAACCGTCACATACGCAGATCAAAACAAATATATGAGATGTTAAAATTATCTTGTATTAATAATTCGAGTTTATGATAATCATATCGCTTGTTGACTTTTACTGAACTTTCTATAGAAAGTGAGAATAATCTGAATCGGAATGTAAATAAAACATGTGTGTGCAATATCATAATTATTTCATAATTTGAAAGAATTAGGTTACACATTTTACATCTTTGTTCTCCTTAATTTCTTACGACATGTACTCAATTCAACTGAACACTAAGTTTCTTAGATAGACATTCATTTTCCCTGTCAATGCAATTACTGATATTTTTCATATGTTGTTCACGTAACAAGTCTCCTTGGAGAGTTTCAAATTTAAGTTTACAATGTGCAAAGTCCATATTTCTAATATTTATATCTACATTCAGTGAATCTAGTGTCATTGATGATGTTACATTATTTTTATATTCATTAATCAAAGTGTAGGCTATATTAATGCGTTCAGTTAGTTCACCTATTCTTCTGCTTAAAGTTATATTTGCCTGTTGAAATGTATACGTTAATAGTATGTTATCTCTCATCAATGAATCTCTATCAGAAGAATTGTAATTTGAACGTTTAATGTTTTCTTCATATTTATTCAAGTTATTTAAACACACATCGGACATTTGTATTTCTTCATCTTTTGAATCATCACATTCATCAAGTCTATCGTTACATTCTTGATACAATATAAGACTTGTATTGTAAAGTGTATGATATTCTCCATTTTTCAAGTTATACAGATCCATCAAAAAATTCAAATTTCTCGAAATAAATCCATAAATTTCATAAATTTCGCGCTTTCTTTCAAGGTGAATTATTTTTTCATTTGAAAATAAATGAATAAATTTTTTTTATTCAGATCGTCAAATTGTCAAAAAGATAAGTAGGAATACCCATTTTCAGCACTGAATAGTATTATATGTTTTCTTTTGGAAATTTTAAGTTTTTTCCCAAAAACCCAAAATTTGGGTCCAGGGTGTGGACCTCAACACTTCAATATCTCAGCCGAATCTTGACCAATCGAGTTCGGATTCGGCTCAAAAGTTGGGTTATGGAAAGTACTTCTAGCTGTGGAAATTTCAATTTTTTTCATGAAATTCAACCTTAAAATTTATCGATTTTTTTGAGGCTAAAAAACTTTGACCTGGCGCCAAATTGTCGCATTTGGAAAAAAAAATTTGCAAGCTTGGAAAACAAGGTGAAAAATATTAAAATCTTTCGAATGCTTTCTGTTTCGAGTCAATAAATAGAAAATTCAATTAATTATCGCTATTTTACAATTTTTTGAAAACGACTGATTGTAGCGCCCCCTCATAAGATATTGAAAAAAATTGAAAAGTACATAAAAATAGAAAAACAAAATAGCACAATTTTTTGCCATTTACAATTCATTAAGTTAAAAAATAAAGTCAGAGGAATTTTTTCTAGTTTTTTTCAAAAAAAAGGCTAAAATGAGTCTACAGTGGGCCAAAAATATTCAAGAAACTTCTAGTTTGGCTCATTCGACGCGTTTCATCAATACCTATAATTTGCATATGAGTATTTTTCTCATATATGTCATACTTTTCCTGTTAAACCGAAAATACGCAAAAAATGGCTTTTTTGGCTATAAAAATGCGTGATCAGCGATCCAAAAAACATACGAAACCACTCTCAGATATCACTCCCAAAAAAAAAACCGTTTTTGGCCATTTTTCACGACAGAGCGACTGGACTACAAGGAGACTTCAGTAGGGGTGGCGTTACTTGGGGCAGACAGTCACTTTCGGTCCTCATCTGATGTCGGTAAGTATTGTCACTGTATTAACGGCCTGAGCAAGAGGGTTGGTTCGAAACTTTGCTGAATATCCGCTAGATGGCAGGTTGTTGGTCGAGGTGTGGCTTCTGCTCACTAGGGTGCTAGGATTCGGTGTCACTTCTGCCAGCTAATTGGCTGGAGTTTGGTGTCTCTCCGACCCGCTAGGTGGCTAAGATTTGGTGTCACTCCTGCCAGCTAATTGGCTGGAGTTTGTGTCTCTCCTACGCGCTAGGATTTGGTATCACATTTTACATCTTTGTTCTCCTTAATTTCTTACGACATGTACTCAATTCAACTGAACACTAAGTTTCTTAGATAGACATTCATTTTCCCTGTCAATGCAATTACTGATATTTTTCATATGTTGTTCACGTAACAAGTCTCCTTGGAGAGTTTCAAATTTAAGTTTACAATGTGCAAAGTCCATATTTCTAATATTTATATCTACATTCAGTGAATCTAGTGTCATTGATGATGTTACATTATTTTTATATTCATTAATCAAAGTGTAGGCTATATTAATGCGTTCAGTTAGTTCACCTATTCTTCTGCTTAAAGTTATATTTGCCTGTTGAAATGTATACGTTAATAGTATGTTATCTCTCATCAATGAATCTCTATCAGAAGAATTGTAATTTGAACGTTTAATGTTTTCTTCATATTTATTCAAGTTATTTAAACACACATCGGACATTTGTATTTCTTCATCTTTTGAATCATCACATTCATCAAGTCTATCGTTACATTCTTGATACAATATAAGACTTGTATTGTAAAGTGTATGATATTCTCCATTTTTCAAGTTATACAGATCCATCAAAAAATTCAAATTTCTCGAAATAAATCCATAAATTTCATAAATTTCGCGCTTTCTTTCAAGGTGAAATATTTTTTCATTTGAAAATAAATGAATAAATTTTTTTTATTCAGATCGTCAAATTGTCAAAAAGATAAGTAGGAATACCCATTTTCAGCACTGAATAGTATTATATGTTTTCTTTTGGAAATTTTAAGTTTTTTCCCAAAAACCCAAAATTTGGGTCCAGGGTGTGGACCTCAACACTTCAATATCTCAGCCGAATCTTGACCAATCGAGTTCGGATTCGGCTCAAAAGTTGGGTTATGGAAAGTACTTCTAGCTGTGGAAATTTCAATTTTTTTCATGAAATTCAACCTTAAAATTTATCGATTTTTTTGAGGCTAAAAAACTTTGACCTGGCGCCAAATTGTCGCATTTGGAAAAAAAAATTTGCAAGCTTGGAAAACAAGGTGAAAAATATTAAAATCTTTCGAATGCTTTCTGTTTCGAGTCAATAAATAGAAAATTCAATTAATTATCGCTATTTTACAATTTTTTGAAAACGACTGATTGTAGCGCCCCCTCATAAGATATTGAAAAAAATTGAAAAGTACATAAAAATAGAAAAACAAAATAGCACAATTTTTTGCCATTTACAATTCATTAAGTTAAAAAATAAAGTCAGAGGAATTTTTTCTAGTTTTTTTCAAAAAAAAGGCTAAAATGAGTCTACAGTGGGCCAAAAATATTCAAGAAACTTCTAGTTTGGCTCATTCGACGCGTTTCATCAATACCTATAATTTGCATATGAGTATTTTTCTCATATATGTCATACTTTTCCTGTTAAACCGAAAATACGCAAAAAATGGCTTTTTTGGCTATAAAAAATGCGTGATCAGCGATCCAAAAAACATACGAAACCACTCTCAGATATCACTCCCAAAAAAAAACCGTTTTTGGCCATTTTTCACGACAGAGCGACTGGACTACAAGGAGACTTCAGTAGGGGTGGCGTTACTTGGGGCAGACAGTCACTTTCGGTCCTCATCTGATGTCGGTAAGTATTGTAACTGTATTAACGGCCTGAGCAAGAGGGTTGGTTCGAAACTTTGCTGAATATCCGCTAGATGGCAGGTTGTTGGTCGAGGTGTGGCTTCTGCTCACTAGGGTGCTAGGATTCGGTGTCACTTCTGCCAGCTAATTGGCTGGAGTTTGGTGTCTCTCCGACCCGCTAGGTGGCTAAGATTTGGTGTCACTCCTGCCAGCTAATTGGCTGGAGTTTGTGTCTCTCCTACGCGCTAGGATTTGGTATCGCCTCTACCCGATAGAGGTCTATGGTTTGGTGTCGTTCCTACCTGATAGAGGTTTGGTGTTGGTAGTCTATGGTTCTCCCAAATATGGTCTGGGGGCAATTTGTGGTTTTCCAATCGGCAGTCTGTGAACTAGTCATCTGTATACTCACATTCTAAAAAAATAATTTTTTGTACACACACAGGATTCGAACCGGGGAAACAAATTCCAAAGTTGGCGGGTTAACCGCTCAGCTACGGAGGACTTGTGCATATAAAAATTACGCAAAGAGAATCAATGATGAGAAACACCCGAAAACCCTGATTATAATTATCCAAAAGACTGAATAATTTGGAGTAAGATATGTTGATAACTCAAAGATGTTTCGAAATACTGTATTGTTAGGTTTTAAATAATAAAGAAATGTGAACATTCTATTTTATTTTTATTTCTGAGTGATAGAATTAAATATAATATGTTTTTTGAGTTTTTCATATTTGAGAGTCCATTTCTCAAGTCGTCCTTTAACATGATGATTCTTGGTACGTCTCCTCATAATTTCCATTTCTTCCTTAGTTGATTCAATCGTTGAAGTTGCTTTCCATAACCGAAGTTGTCTCTACTCATATTACTACGAAAACAATTTTTTTATTATATTATCAAATAATTTGTGTGAAACTTACTGTTTATTGTTGTGAGTAGGTTTTGTTGATGATGTTTATAGTGCAGGTGATGAAACCTGAATCTCGTTTAGATGTTAGTTTCCCAATCTTTCATACAAAGTGAACATCTTATTTCAAAAGGTACAGGTCCATCAATATCATCCTTTCCATTGGAAAATTTATAATTTCCCATACATGGTATCATAAATTCATTCAATTCAGATTGAATGTGTTTCGGTATTTGATTCCGTAAACTCCTTAATTTGTACGTCTCGAGGTTTTTAAGATATTCCAGTGGACATTGCTCCATTTTGTTTCTAGTGTGATTGATTAGAAACGTATAATACTACACTACAGTATCTTTGAAGTTAACTAAAACTTGTGAAGATTCCTATTTTCAATTTTGATAACCTCAAGGTTGTGTATCGGTGAATATATAATTTACAATTCTTTTATCATCAAAAGGACAAAGCAAATTTTTGTTTTGTTTAATAGTATGAATTTGATGTTTTCTAGATCTGATTAATATTTGATCTTCTAGTAATTTGGAATTATTGATTACATTGATAATAATCATTGAAGGTGATTGTTCTAACTGAAGCTGCACTCACTGCTTTCGATTTTTTGACAAGATTTTCCTCTTTCCCACCCATTACTTTGAACGCGTACATTTTAGATCTCAATCCAATAAATTCAGTCATCATTTTACAACTGTTTTCATCTTTCACTAGGCCTTTAACTCCCTTATTTACCAGAGGCATTCCGAAAAGGTTTGAAATGTCATAGTCAGAAGTATCAAATTTTTCAATGTCACGTTTTTTTGTACTCGTGAATGTCAGATACTTGAAAGTGATATATAAGAGAGTCCGTATCTGTATAGATTAATTTAGCAACATCACCAAATACTGGTTTAATATAATTGTAATGGAAATCATATAAAAAAGTTTTCGATAGATCTAAAACGGAAAATCCTGCATAAATTGGCTTCATAAAAACAATATTTAACCGTTTCATTTCTATAATCACCAAATCTTCATCAAATGTAGTACAACTATGAAAATTCGGTTGAGAAATATGATAATTTGCACCCCATCTACCCTCTTACCTTGATACTAATCTAACATTTTTATACTTTCTTACATTTTTCGTAGTCTTTCCGAAAACACTATTATTCATTAGGTCAAAGAAATTTTTTTCAGAATCATTTTTACTTTTTTTCCACATTTCTGTATTTGAGTCTATATACTCTTTCAACCACGGTTTCTGTTTAAATTTAAATACGTTTGTCAATTTCATACCTAATTTCAAATATTGCTGTAAATTTTCATAGTGTATAATATACTTCTTTTTTGAAGAAAGGGTAGTTAATAATTCAGGCGGTTTTGAAGATGATAAAGCGGGAATCATACGTTCTGGTGCTAGTGGTTAATCTTTATGAGTGTCAAAGAATTTCTTAGAATATTCCAAATCAACTTCAAGAATATAACCTGTATCAGGATCGTTTAGATTTATGCTATAAGGATCATCTACCCACTCAAAATTTTCATAAGGTAGACTTCCACTCATCGCTGCACCATACAAATTATTAACATCGAAATACATTAAATATGATTCAGGTGAATTTGAATCGAACGTATCTTGCATATACCGATTATTAGCTTTCGCATACCGATTCGAACATTGCGACATACCACCCCTTATCCCTTTTTCTACAAACATATTCATTTCCACGTCAGTCAGTAATTCTAATTGAACAGAAGTAATTTTCAAAATTGCATCAAAAGCTAGACCTGGAGCCGTATAATGATGAAGTGAATCTAATTGATATGTTTTGAGACAGGTATCTCGAAAATTTTCAAAAATGTCAGCCAAAAGTAATACATCTGTTTTCAAATATAAATCAGAATATCCCCCAAATTCTGACAATTAAATTCACTCCAAACATTTTCAGCGTGCTTGTAGTCATCTATAGAAGCACCCCGATTATGTAAGATACTATAAAAATCTGATCTTGCTGGTAATTCTGAATAATTTAATTTTTTCCATGAATCTAGAAAATCATAAGGAAATATTCCTTTGCGTGATACCAATTCAAATTCAAAACTTTTAGTGATTTTTTTCTGATAATTTGTCAAGTATGACGCTAATTTATGTAGACTACTCGGCATAAATCTAAACGAATCTAAGGATCTAAATTTCAATTTAGTATTCACCACACATTTAGTAAGAGAAATGTATTTTTCTTCATTAATTGGCAATAAAGATATATCACCTTTGAAACCTGTAGCTAAAGCTTTAATTAAAAAATGTGAGTCATAGACAGAGAGATTGTGAAAAATGATATGTACAGTATAACTGTCATTGTAATTTAGATTATAGGAGTTATGACTGACCCCTCTGTATTTTCCCGTCAGGTGACAGTGTTCCCGAACCTTAATATCAGAAGGCTGAAATTCTTTCGAACATATGTGACAACTAGAGGCATGAATATATGCAAGATTTTCCTCTACCGAGAAAGATTTCATTGTAACGATATATGAAAATATTGAATTGAGTTTATCTGACATTTTTTTTAGTTCTTGAACTAACCAACTTTGACAATCAGGTCCAGTATGAGAATCGAATAAGGATAGATTATCATCGTATGAACATTTTAAATAATAAGCAACGCTAAAAGGTGTATGTTTTTGAATATCAACTGTATTAGTTTGACTAGCATCATTATCATCATGAAGAGTTGCAGCTGTTAATAAGAGCGCACGTGTTTTATCTGTCCTATAACATATACGTGATTTACTACTTTTAAAAACAATAATTAACGTATAATTTCATACACGGCAATTTAAGAAAGTGTTCTACAGAGCAGTTACATCAAAAGTGCAATAAGGTAACCTCTTTGTAAATCATTTGAATTAAAACAATTATTTCAATGATCATCTAATATACCTTATAATGTGGGAAGCGAAATTAGCAAACATCTGTCTCCGTTATCAAACAAAAAACTAAAAATGAATTGTTATCAATGTAAGCAAGAAGGTGACCAAAAAAGTCATTTTAAATGTGATTCCTGTCTGAAAACATACTGTAAAAAGTGTACACTATTATCTCCAACTGAAATAAGATGTATGGAATTATCAAAAAAGTTGTTAAAGTTTTATTGCAATACCTGCTTAGAACTAAACCAAGATACCGATGTTGAAACAGTCATGAATTCAAACCGTAAACTAAAAAAAGAAGTCAATAAACTTAAAGAAGAAAACTATGTTAGTAAAGAAACCGTTTTAGAAAATATCAAACAATTAACAGAAGATAAGGAGAAACTAATATCGGATATTAAACAATTGAAACTTAACTTACAAAAAAAGAAGAAGAAAAGTATCAAGCAGAAGAAGTTATACAAACAATTATACAAGAGAATGCAGATAATAAAACGGAGAATATATTTCTAAAAAATGAAATAGCAAATCTCAAAACCATAAACATAAGTCAGTCAGAGGAAATTGATGGATTAAAAAATACCATCTTAGAAAAATCAAAATTACCTAACCCATTGGATTGTCTTGAAAAAGTTTCAACTGACTTTACAAACAAAATTGAGCATTTAAAACAAGAAATGTTGTTAGAAATCAATTCAATAAAAAATGATTCTAAATATATAGAAAAACATGTTGTAACATACTCTGATATTTAAAAAAAAAATAATCAAAACGCAAGTAAACTACCAATAGATAACTCAATGGAAGATCTAAGAATCGTGAGTAAAAATAAAAATTTACCAATTTCAAATAAAAATATTTTCATAATAAAACCAAAAGAAAAACAAGACAATGGAAAGAGTAAAAATGATTTATATAAATAAAAAATAGCTATTTCTAATGTAAGTAACATCAAAGAAGGTGAGTTATTAATTACTTGTGAAAATGGAAATGACCGCGAAAAGATGAGAGCGGAAACTGAAAGGAAATTAGGTAATAAATATAACATAAGCTCTCCGAAACCAAAGAAACCAATGATCAAAATAGAATGACTCGAAGAAGAACTAAGTGAAGATGAATTAATTGAAGCCATAGTGAATCAAAACCAATGGATCCAGCAGAATGCAGTTATAAGCCTTCTTACAACTGAAAAAATGATAAAAAATTGGTATGCAATTATTGAATGTGACAGAGATACATATAAAAAAATTATTGACAATGGGGCT
This sequence comes from Endomychus coccineus, assembly GCA_958510875.1. Lineage (NCBI taxonomy): Eukaryota > Metazoa > Arthropoda > Insecta > Coleoptera > Endomychidae > Endomychus > Endomychus coccineus. The sequence goes on along the minus strand of OY294068.1, from coordinate 102,916,056 downwards.
TTATGTATCAAATTTGGTGCATGTTCAGTATATGAATATTTCAATTTCTACAGATGTTATAATTGTGCAGGTTTTGGACACAGTGCTCAATATTGTACTAAAAAAACAATATGCTTGAAATGTGGTAACACAAATCACCTTACAAAAGAATGCGAAATAAAAAATAGTGATAACAAACTTTGTCCTAACTGTGAAGATTCAAATAAACAATATTCTACTAAATTAAATACAAATCATTCACCATTTGACTATAACTGTAAAATATTGCTCAATAAAATTGAAATAGAAAAATCAAAATCACAAATCGACCAAAACATAATATAGCAATTACCAATTGTAAATGATAAATCAAATAAATTCATTGAAAAAAACATTAACAATGATGAAATTGTTTATTGCAATTCACAAAGCTTTCTCAAACATAAAGATGAATTCATCTTCTTCTGTAATAAAATGAAACCTAAAATTATATGTTTTAGCGAAACACATGTAACTGACGAAATTTTTGATATTGAACTAAGTATACCTAAATTTAATTTATATCGATGCAATTCACACAGCAGACATACAGGAGGTGTCTTAATATATGTACATGTCTCTTGTTGTGCTAATATTATAGATAATATCTCTTTTGGTTCAAATTATTGGTGTTTAATGTTACAAATTGAATATAACAAAGAAAATTTTTTTATGGGATGTATTTATCATTCACCAAGTGCTAGTGATGCTGAATTTTGCAATTTTTTTAAAGAATATATAAATAACTTTGATTTGACACAACTATATATATTAGTTGGAGATTATAATATAAATTGGGATAATAAAACTACATATTCTAAACGTATGAAAGCAATAACATTACAAGCAGGAATGAAACAATATATAGATAAACCAACAAGAAGAACTCCGAATAGTAAAACCATTATTGATTTAGTATTTTCTAATAATTATTATTTAATTGTCAATATAAACTCTAATTACAAAATAACAGATCATGAAATACTTTCCATAAATTTAAACTCATATCCAATGAAAGAAATGAAATTAGTAACTTATAGGAACATAAATTATGACAGTATGTCCTTATTCTTAATAAATACGCATTGGCATTACGAATTAACTGAAGCAGATAAACTCTTTGATTTATTCATTAAAAATATCAGTGAATTGCTAAATATAAAATTCCCCTTTAAAAATAAAAATGCTCCATCAATAAATCTCAATTGGTTTAACAATAATGTCAGAAATGCAATTAAACAACGGAATCTACCCTATAAATTTTTCAAATTAACAGGCTGTGTTGCTATAATTAAAAAAGAGAAAATTCAATTTTATAACAAAGAAATAGATAGTGTCAAAAATAATCCATTTAAAATGTGGAAAACCTTAAAAACATTATTAAAAAATAAACACTCAGAAATTACAGCTATATCCTTTCATGGTAAAATGAAAGATAATAACCTAGAAATAGCTGAGAGCTTCATTACATATTTTGTTGATATCAAAGATAAACTTATTGTAAATAGAGAATCATTTGTATTGAATAGAATGCTTATATGTAAGCCATCATTTGAATACTTTGAAATAATTAACATTGATACTCTAAAACAAATTATCTTTAGTCAAAAAAATAAATTTTCAGAAGATTTTATAGACATTAAATTATTAAAAAACTGTTTCTATCAATTAGGATATGGATTATTACATTGTATAAATACATCTCTTGTCAAAGGAATTTTTCCAAATATTTTAAAACTCTCTACCATAATACCAATTCCCAAAATAACTGGAACTAATAAATGCGAGGAATTTAGGCCTCTAAATATGGTCACCTCTATCGAAAAGATCTTAGAATTAGTTGTCTCTTCACAAATTTCAAAACATATTACAAATAATGATTTAATAGGTGAATATCAATCCGGTTTTAGACAGGGACACTCGTGTGAAACAGCTATACAAAAAGTTATATATGATATTAAGACCCTTGTCGATAGCGGCAAAACAGTAATTGCTGTTTTCCTAGATTTGAAAAAAGCATTTGAAACGGTAGACCGTGAAATATTGCTACAAAAATTAAAACATCATTTTGGGATACAAGGTGTTGTTTTAGAGTGGTTCGAGAGTTATCTGAATAATAGGATGCAACAAACTAAATTTAATTATATTAAATCAGAGAAAATAAGAACAAAATTTGGAATCTCGCTAGGAACAGTATTAGGACCACTTCTATTCATATTATTTATAAACGATATAATATTAGTTAACAATGAATGTAGTATACATTTATTTGCGGATGATATAGTTATTTATTTATCTGGTGTTGATATAATTTCCTTAGCTAATAAATAAACAATATCCTTGAAAAATTTTGTTTATGGTTTTCAAACAATAATTTAACATTAAATACAAGTAAGTGCAAATTTATAGTTTTTGGTGATAACACTCTGACTAAAGATAAACAAATAAAAATTAGTCTGAATGATGTTGAATTAGAAAGAGTGGATAATATTAAATATGCAGGTATTAATAAATTAAATTTTAAAGAACACATAAGCTATTTAACTAAAAAAGTTGCTAAAAAAGTAGGTTTTGTATATAGAATTTCTAAACATTTAAGTAATTGGGCCAAACTCACAATATATAACACCATCATCAAACCACATTTTGAATATTGTGCTAGTGTATTATTTATGTGCAATGAAACAGATTTAAGAAAACTACAAGTACAACAAAACAAATGTATGAGATTAATTTTAAAGTGTAATAAAAGAACAAATATAAAAACCATGCTGCAAAAATTGAACTGGTTATCTATAGAAAAGTTAGTTCGGTATAGCACATTAATATTTATTTATAAAATAGTTAATAACATATCTCCAGTATATTTAAAAAAAAACATTGGAAATGTAAGTAGTATTCATTCACACAATACAAGACAAAAAGATCATATCATTATTAAACACACCAATTTGATGAGCACTAAAAGGGGTATTTTCTATAAAGGTATGATTGTATTCAATAATTTACCAATCCTTATAAAAAACACCACATCAATAAAAATATTCAAAAAACAGTTATTAAAATATATTCATTCACAAAAGGTAAATTGATAAAACAGAACACTTTTATATATATACGTAGGTGTATATATGTACATGTATATGTGTATGTATGTACATATGAGTAGGTATATGTGTATATGATGCTTTAATTATTACTATTGTATGATGTATTCCTAGAAACTCATTTATACATTATATATCAATTGTATAGCTATATGCTAAGAATAAACTAACTTATCATTATTATTATTATTATTATATTACATTTCTCTAAAATACTTCCAAAATCAGCATAAATTACAAACGGTACTTTTTCTTTATGTTTGAAATTTTTGAACTGAATTACCCTTTTTTCTCTTTTAGGAGGTGTGATCCCAGCTTTATTCATAATTTTACAACCTTCCCAATGTTTTTCATGAATTTGTTCAGTTTGAAAATGATCCAAGCACCGTTCACAAAACCAAGTCTGATGCTCATGTGATGATATCTGTTTACTCAAAAGAGGTGACATATTTTTGATTAGTGTAAAATGATGAATTGGACTATTTGTTTTTGAATGTTTATAACGATCGTCAAATGGTATGTCTGTAGGTAACATTAGTGAATTTATTTTAGTTTTCAGATCAAATTTTGATAGAACTATCGGTACAACCAAATTTCGTTTCCCTTCAATTTCTATTGTGTAAACGTTTATTGCTAAATTATTCATTTTTTCGAATTTAGGAATGTCCTTCAAACGTATGGGAAATTGAATAGCATCGTAATTTAGAACTGTACTGAAATGAGGATATGAATTTGTTAAACTAGAATTATTATTTGTAGTTGGATGCAATGCAGCCACAACGGACCAGAGAAAACGAAATTCATCATTATTTTCTATATTTACAACAGCTTTCTTATTTGCTAAATCTTTTGGAACTGTTACGAATGTTGAAAATCATCCATATGTAGGGGAATATTCATTAATATTCAGTTTTAAATGTAAAATTTCATACAAAGCAAACCCCGAATCCTTCTCTTGAAAATCCTCCAATTTTTTTAAAATTGTATATTCTACATTTTTTCATACCAATCACGTAAATTCGTATTCCTATCTATAACTTTGTTACTCGTAACAAAATGTTTGATTTCAGTCTGACCGGTTTGAGTTTTAACAAAATTAGCCGAAAATATTACGTTTACCTTCAGTGTTGATATTTTCAATTGACTTCTAATTTGTGCAGAAAAGCTTTTGAATGCCTTTTCAAAAAATAATCGTGGTTCCTTAATTTTGAAATTAATTATAACACCAGTCCTTATTCGATTTTTAAAACATGATTCATTATTTTGCCAAATTAAATTCCTACTTCTTTTAGATTCATTAAATTTTGCTTTATATCGATATTTAAATTGTTCCTTAAAATATTTTAAATGTGCTAAATTTGACTCTAATTTGGAATAATTTCTAAGGGATTTATTTCTAATTAACCTTTAGATGATAGCAATATTTTTTTTCAAAAATTTATCCCATTCAATAAAATCTTCACTAGTTTTAATTAACTTACCAACTAGTTGAATTTTGCTCACTATTTTAGATACAATAATATCTACGCTTTCGTTAGTACTCATTCTATCATTAGATGTTTACTCCAATTCGTTTGAAATCAAATGAAACCAAAATGGAAATGTGATGCAATTACTCTATTATAGATAACCTTTTCACCTCTTCTCTGCTATCTCTGAATATTAACAAAACATGTTTGTTTGAACTTTATTATTTCCCAGTCTTCATGGGGCCGTATTGCAGTAATGAATAGATAACTTTTCCACATTATCTGCTATTTCTGAATTCAAACAAAACATGTTTGTTCAAACTTGATTCTTTTCAGTCTTCACGGTGCCGTATTGAAATTACGCTTAGTTGCATCGTTATTACTTGTTTATTAATTGATTATCAATGAATTAAAGATGCTATTTTGGAGTATAAATACTAAATGCAATCTCCATTAAACCAAACAAGAATCATGGCTTCAATACCTTCAACAATACTAGTGAAAACAACCGATCCCGTGGAATTTCCACTATATATGGCATATGTGGTGATGAAGGAAATATTTAAGTAAGTATTTTTCTTTTTCAATTATGTTTCATATACTATTTATTTGTTAAATTATTACAGATATGGGGTCAAAAATATTATACAAAAAAAAATATATATTCAAATATCCCTAACATATTCGCCAAAGAATGAGAAATAAATTTGGGGATTTACCTATTAGTTATATTAGAACCAATTTAGAAACGGAGAAAGAGATGGCAGTTTTTGAAATTGCATTCAAAAAATATGGATTTCTAGCCATGGTAAATGATCAGAAAGATGTTTCAACACTACCACCTCTTCCTCCATTGGTGCCGATAGCGGGGCCATCATCAGAACAAACCACGTCCACCACCACCGTGAAGATTAAAATTTTGGAAAACATCTTAATGAATCCAAACATGAAAAGGAAGATAGGAGTCTTATATGATGATGATGATGATGAGGATGATATTATAGTCCAATAATGATAATAAACAAAAATAAATATTAACTAATTTTTTATTTATTAGAAAAGCCATTGGTATAATAAGTTTACATGATCCTTAGCACAATTCAAACAATTATGTAAATGTGAATTACAATGAGAATTGCTATATTTCTTTTTAAGTTTACTAAATGTAGGACATCTTGAACTATCTATGTTCACAATATGATTTATTAGCAAAAATTTCTTCAAAACATCTCTTTTAAAAGAACCTTTCACAAAAATAATATTATTGCGACAAATATTTTCCATCAAAAAATTTGTGATATTCTCATAGGGTAGATATTCAGGATATGAGCTGTCCCAATTTAGACCATGTATTTTATAAGTGGTATATTCAATGTGTCGCTGAATTTCCATGGATAACCATTCCATTTTATGCAGTAAATCAATTATAACATGTTCAATTTCACAATTTTTTGCATTCAAAATTGCTAGTTCTCTAATTATAAATTCACTGTCTTCATATTGGAATCCTTGAATGTCTACAATGTAAATTTTCCTTACAATATTTTCACAACACTTGTAAACGGGTTATATTTAACAAGTCTATCGTGTAGAATTAGACAATCTGCAGCTGTTTTATTTGGAACGTTTTTACTGGTCTCAAATTCTATTCGTAAATCAACAGCACCACCTTTGAGTGACTGAGATTGACGACTGCAATCGATAACAGTGATAGGAGCTATTTCTAGATAATTTTTAGGTGATAGACAAGGTTCACTTTGATTTTTATAGTAATATGACTGTTGAAATTGCGCGTACATCTCATACAAAACTGCTCATAGATTAGTATCAAACTTAACATTTAAATTGTCATGAGGATAAAATCAGAGTTCAAATAAACTCCAACATTAGTCAAGTGACAATGATCAAAATTACTCATCTTTTTCCCTTTCAAATTTTTCCTATCAGTCTGAAATCCTAAGACGATAAAACGAGGCTTCTCAAGCTGATTAGTTGTTTTAACTGACCATGTATGACTCGTCGACTGTTGCATTATAGGCTGTTCGTGTAATTCACAGCTCCGAAACGCAATATCTAGATCTCTATTACCATCGATGTATTTTAAAAGTTGTAATTTTTCTAAATCAGCTACTGACACATGTGGAAGTCTCCATGAGATTTTACTCAATACAACTTCAGGTTTTTCCTCAACACCAGTATAGATTGCATTCAAATCATCATTATTTTGAATCAATATCAATTCCTGGCGCACGTTGACTATAATTTTTTTGTAATCTTCAGCGAAGCCTAGAAGCATCTTGAGCGGTATGCATACATTCAAATTTCCATGATCGTCTACGATTCTTAGATTTGTTACATTATTCCATCCTGCATTATAGAGTCGTGTGACTTCATTGTCGATGTAGGAAATGTAACCTTTGAGGGTTGTTGTTATACCTGGATTTCTAACACGATCAATAACCGTACCTCCAATCTACTAATTCTAGCGTCTTACTCGGTTTGTTGTCCTCTAAAATCAATTAACCTTCGATGTACAGAAAACTTTGTGATGGTAGTGTGTAGATATCTTGCGTTTGAATTGGAATGCGAATTTCATCATTGTTATTTGAGGTGGTTGCAGCATACGGTAGATGGGTATAATATTCAGCTTTAATAATCGAAATATCAACGTAAGCACGGTCTCCCACTTTTAAAGTATTAAAATTCATAACGTTTTCTGGTACACTTAGAAAAACACCTTGAGAAGACTATAATCTTTCTCACACTTATTCTAATTTGTAATTTCAAATTATACCAAAACCCTCTTGTCATTTCCTCAATGCTGGTGATGATGTAACGTTAATCCTATGTATTGTAAAAATTGTTTATTTGCAGATGTTAACTATTCAAGTTTTATTTTTACACTGAGTTCACTTTTCCATTTTTTTGATGTTATAGTATTGTTATTAACTACAGATGTATCAGTAAGGGGCGAACTTTCAACGATTTCAAAACCTGGTGGTGTAGTGGGAAAAAACATGTGTAGTATATGTATATCTCTTTTTAATCAATATACGTTCAGCGAAACCTAATAACCCTGCAATGCTATTAGGTTGATTGAAATAAATGACTTTTGTACATTCAATTTCACATTTCATTGTATTATTATTGACTCGTAGGTAGAGGCCAACATCTTGATTGTCTCCTTCATGTCTCGTTTGTAATTGATTTCGTATATACTTCTCAATGTCAGCAACTTCATATCAGCATAAATTACAAACGGTACTTTTTCTTTATGTTTGAAATTTTTGAACTGAATTACCCTTTTTTCTCTTTTAGGAGGTGTGATCCCAGCTTTATTCATAATTTTACAACCTTCCCAATGTTTTTCATGAATTTGTTCAGTTTGAAAATGATCCAAGCACCGTTCACAAAACCAAGTCTGATGCTCATGTGATGATATCTGTTTACTCAAAAGAGGTGACATATTTTTGATTAGTGTAAAATGATGAATTGGACTATTTGTTTTTGAATGTTTATAACGATCGTCAAATGGTATGTCTGTAGGTAACATTAGTGAATTTATTTTAGTTTTCAGATCAAATTTTGATAGAACTATCGGTACAACCAAATTTCGTTTCCCTTCAATTTCTATTGTGTAAACGTTTATTGCTAAATTATTCATTTTTTCGAATTTAGGAATGTCCTTCAAACGTATGGGAAATTGAATAGCATCGTAATTTAGAACTGTACTGAAATGAGGATATGAATTTGTTAAACTAGAATTATTATTTGTAGTTGGATGCAATGCAGCCACAACGGACCAGAGAAAACGAAATTCATCATTATTTTCTATATTTACAACAGCTTTCTTATTTGCTAAATCTTTTGGAACTGTTACGAATGTTGAAAATCCTCCATATGTAGGGGAATATTCATTAATATTCAGTTTTAAATGTAAAATTTCATACAAAGCAAACCCCGAATCCTTCTCTTGAAAATCCTCCAATTTTTTTAAAATTGTATATTCTACATTTTTTCATACCAATCACGTAAATTCGTATTCCTATCTATAACTTTGTTACTCGTAACAAAATGTTTGATTTCAGTCTGACCGGTTTGAGTTTTAACAAAATTAGCCGAAAATATTACGTTTACCTTCAGTGTTGATATTTTCAATTGACTTCTAATTTGTGCAGAAAAGCTTTTGAATGCCTTTTCAAAAAATAATCGTGGTTCCTTAATTTTGAAATTAATTATAACACCAGTCCTTATTCGATTTTTAAAACATGATTCATTATTTTGCCAAATTAAATTCCTACTTCTTTTAGATTCATTAAATTTTGCTTTATATCGATATTTAAATTGTTCCTTAAAATATTTTAAATGTGCTAAATTTGACTCTAATTTGGAATAATTTCTAAGGGATTTATTTCTAATTAACCTTTAGATGATAGCAATATTTTTTTTCAAAAATTTATCCCATTCAATAAAATCTTCACTAGTTTTAATTAACTTACCAACTAGTTGAATTTTGCTCACTATTTTAGATACAATAATATCTACGCTTTCGTTAGTACTCATTCTATCATTAGATGTTTACTCCAATTCGTTTGAAATCAAATGAAACCAAAATGGAAATGTGATGCAATTACTCTATTATAGATAACCTTTTCACCTCTTCTCTGCTATCTCTGAATATTAACAAAACATGTTTGTTTGAACTTTATTATTTCCCAGTCTTCATGGGGCCGTATTGCAGTAATGAATAGATAACTTTTCCACATTATCTGCTATTTCTGAATTCAAACAAAACATGTTTGTTCAAACTTGATTCTTTTCAGTCTTCACGGTGCCGTATTGAAATTACGCTTAGTTGCATCATTATTACTTGTTTATTAATTGATTATCAATAAATTAAAGATGCTATTTTGGAGTATAAATACTAAATGCAATCTCCATTAAACCAAACAAGAATCATGGCTTCAATACCTTCAACAATACTAGTGAAAACAACCGATCCCGTGGAATTTCCACTATATATGGCATATGTGGTGATGAAGGAAATATTTAAGTAAGTATTTTTCTTTTTCAATTATGTTTCATATACTATTTATTTGTTAAATTATTACAGATATGGGGTCAAAAATATTATACAAAAAAAATATATATTCAAATATCCCTAACATATTCGCCAAAGAATGAGAAATAAATTTGGGGATTTACCTATTAGTTATATTAGAACCAATTTAGAAACGGAGAAAGAGATGGCAGTTTTTGAAATTGCATTCAAAAAATATGGATTTCTAGCCATGGTAAATGATCAGAAAGATGTTTCAACACTACCACCTCTTCCTCCATTGGTGCCGATAGCGGGGCCATCATCAGAACAAACCACGTCCACCACCACCGTGAAGATTAAAATTTTGGAAAACATCTTAATGAATCCAAACATGAAAAGGAAGATAGGAGTCTTATATGATGATGATGATGATGAGGATGATATTATAGTCCAATAATGATAATAAACAAAAATAAATATTAACTAATTTTTTATTTATTAGAAAAGCCATTGGTATAATAAGTTTACATGATCCTTAGCACAATTCAAACAATTATGTAAATGTGAATTACAATGAGAATTGCTATATTTCTTTTTAAGTTTACTAAATGTAGGACATCTTGAACTATCTATGTTCACAATATGATTTATTAGCAAAAATTTCTTCAAAACATCTCTTTTAAAAGAACCTTTCACAAAAATAATATTATTGCGACAAATATTTTCCATCAAAAAATTTGTGATATTCTCATAGGGTAGATATTCAGGATATGAGCTGTCCCAATTTAGACCATGTATTTTATAAGTGGTATATTCAATGTGTCGCTGAATTTCCATGGATAACCATTCCATTTTATGCAGTAAATCAATTATAACATGTTCAATTTCACAATTTTTTGCATTCAAAATTGCTAGTTCTCTAATTATAAATTCACTGTCTTCATATTGGAATCCTTGAATGTCTACAATGTAAATTTTCCTTACAATATTTTCACAACACTTGTAAACGGGTTATATTTAACAAGTCTATCGTGTAGAATTAGACAATCTGCAGCTGTTTTATTTGGAACGTTTTTACTGGTCTCAAATTCTATTCGTAAATCAACAGCACCACCTTTGAGTGACTGAGATTGACGACTGCAATCGATAACAGTGATAGGAGCTATTTCTAGATAATTTTTAGGTGATAGACAAGGTTCACTTTGATTTTTATAGTAATATGACTGTTGAAATTGCGCGTACATCTCATACAAAACTGCTCATAGATTAGTATCAAACTTAACATTTAAATTGTCATGAGGATAAAATCAGAGTTCAAATAAACTCCAACATTAGTCAAGTGACAATGATCAAAATTACTCATCTTTTTCCCTTTCAAATTTTTCCTATCAGTCTGAAATCCTAAGACGATAAAACGAGGCTTCTCAAGCTGATTAGTTGTTTTAACTGACCATGTATGACTCGTCGACTGTTGCATTATAGGCTGTTCGTGTAATTCACAGCTCCGAAACGCAATATCTAGATCTCTATTACCATCGATGTATTTTAAAAGTTGTAATTTTTCTAAATCAGCTACTGACACATGTGGAAGTCTCCATGAGATTTTACTCAATACAACTTCAGGTTTTTCCTCAACACCAGTATAGATTGCATTCAAATCATCATTATTTTGAATCAATATCAATTCCTGGCGCACGTTGACTATAATTTTTTTGTAATCTTCAGCGAAGCCTAGAAGCATCTTGAGCGGTATGCATACATTCAAATTTCCATGATCGTCTACGATTCTTAGATTTGTTACATTATTCCATCCTGCATTATAGAGTCGTGTGACTTCATTGTCGATGTAGGAAATGTAACCTTTGAGGGTTGTTGTTATACCTGGATTTCTAACACGATCAATAACCGTACCTCCAATCTACTAATTCTAGCGTCTTACTCGGTTTGTTGTCCTCTAAAATCAATTAACCTTCGATGTACAGAAAACTTTGTGATGGTAGTGTGTAGATATCTTGCGTTTGAATTGGAATGCGAATTTCATCATTGTTATTTGAGGTGGTTGCAGCATACGGTAGATGGGTATAATATTCAGCTTTAATAATCGAAATATCAACGTAAGCACGGTCTCCCACTTTTAAAGTATTAAAATTCATAACGTTTTCTGGTACACTTAGAAAAACACCTTGAGAAGACTATAATCTTTCTCACACTTATTCTAATTTGTAATTTCAAATTATACCAAAACCCTCTTGTCATTTCCTCAATGCTGGTGATGATGTAACGTTAATCCTATGTATTGTAAAAATTGTTTATTTGCAGATGTTAACTATTCAAGTTTTATTTTTACACTGAGTTCACTTTTCCATTTTTTTGATGTTATAGTATTGTTATTAACTACAGATGTATCAGTAAGGGGCGAACTTTCAACGATTTCAAAACCTGGTGGTGTAGTGGGAAAAAACATGTGTAGTATATGTATATCTCTTTTTAATCAATATACGTTCAGCGAAACCTAATAACCCTGCAATGCTATTAGGTTGATTGAAATAAATGACTTTTGTACATTCAATTTCACATTTCATTGTATTATTATTGACTCGTAGGTAGAGGCCAACATCTTGATTGTCTCCTTCATGTCTCGTTTGTAATTGATTTCGTATATACTTCTCAATGTCAGCAACTTCATATGTAACCTCTGGTAATTCAATCGGATCTTTAGCACTTTCGTAGTGAAACTTGTTATTAGAAGAATCAACGTTTGGGATCGAATTGTCAGTAACGAAATCGATCAGACCCAACACATATGTTTCGTTCTCGTCTAGCAATATAGGATAGATTCTAGCCGCAAGTACTGAATCACGTTAAGATAATGTAAATGTATGAGACATCTTTACAGACTGAAGTATATCGAATGGATAAGACACTAAAAATTACATCATAAATATTTATTGCATAACAATAATAAACATAAGTGACCACAATTATAACTGTTATAAGTTTGAAAAATATCATGATTTTATAAAATATTACACACTCCATTTGAATTGAAATATTTGATTGCTTCTAATGGTGGTCTAAGATTTTCGTAGCTATCAAAGAGAATTATATTGTGCTCAGTTTTCCTATAACTAGTTCAGTGCGATCCAGATTTATCTTTATCATCTAAATTAATTATTCCCATTCTTATGTATTTTTACTGGTAGATTATTTCTCATAAATAAACCTCTGAAATGTGGAATTTTCAATTTTTTAACATACTTCAACAGATCGATATTTGTAAGAGGACGTTTAGGTAATGTTATCGGTAGTTTGTTGAGGCTGGAGCCGATCTTAAAAAAAGCCCCAATCCCATCTTGTACGGTCTCAGATACAGTCCCTTGACCATTGCTATAGACTCCATCGTTTTGTTGTGTCGCTGGGACTCGTCTAATTGTTGTTTGCCTAATTTAGTATCATTTACTGCCTTCCCTATTCCAGCAGCACCTCCATCTAGTGCACCGAGTGCACTTAGTGCTACAAATATTGGTATAAGTGATAATGTGCCACCAGTTTTAGGTACTTGTATTACACGTGCAGGTCTTATTCGTTTTTTAAGTTTTTCAACTGATTTCTTTGAAGCCAGAATAGCATCATTGAAATTTTCAGGGTTACGTTGAACAACCTTCTTCTTAATTTGTCCAATTACATTCTTCAAACTTATCAACTTTTTCGTTTTTTTTTAATTTTTTTCATTTGCGTTTTTGAACGTATTTTAGATTTTTTTGATTTTTGTTTATTTGATACCATTTTTTCTTTTCGTAACCAATATGTGTGTTTACTGTTTGGAAATCGTTTTTGTACTGAACATTTCATGTTTTTATTTTTTTCACCGATCCATCACCGGCATCATTATCCAACTTACGTTTATTGATATTTGATTCAAGTTTCAGCTTTTTAGTAGTAGTGATATCAGCTTCATCGTCTTCATTAAAATGTCTTTTCTTTTTTCTCGCGATGAGTTTACGACGTTCAGTAATCCTCATTTTTCTGAAAGGAATAATTGTACTATCGTGATCTTTAATAATACTCTTTATAGGAGTGTTTAATGAAATGTCTTCCGTTCTCACATCATCCAATTTCTGTTTTCTAACTTTAACATTCTATGTACCATATTCATCACTTTCCCCAAAATACATTCAAGGTTGCTTCCAAATTATCACTAAAGTACATTATTCAGTTTTTTTAATAATTATAATCGAGGCTTTTCGGATGTTTCTCACCATTGATCCCCTCAACCATTCTTGCAGTCCAACAAAGAGAGTTCCTTGATGAAATATACGTTTGAATAAATCTGAAAACTTTGAATATCAACCACTACAGACGACATCTCAAACTATTCAAGTTGCACATGCGTAGATCATTGACATGTCTCTTTGATGTTATCAAAATTTCGAAAGAGTGTCCAAGCACAAAATTTGTAATGATGGTGAACTTATTCTATAGTTGGCATCGACTGCACCCTCTACCCCAGAAAACATTCGGAACAGCTTGAAGGCTTGAGAATTAGTATCTCTTCGGATACCGCTCATATCCATTATCTAACATCGGTATGGTAGAAGTGCGATTCGATAAAAATCAATATCAATATCATGTAGCACTCTAAAACAATCAAGTATATATGATCCTGGCTTAGGAACAATACCTGAAGTTTGATGTAATATAATTTTATTCATTCTTCTATGTTTATATTTAAGCTGACCTTCAAAATTCATATCAATTATCTTCCAATCTTCTGGAGGTGGATTTAAAATCTCCTACGAAATAGAATATATCAGCATACGCCCAATCGGTCGAGGCCCACACGAGGAAAGTTATGGATTCCCCCGCGATTATCCAATTTTTGGATGGTAATTGTAATCCTTCGAGGATTTTCATTAACATCGGAGTTACGAATTTCTTTGCATCGTACACGGTGGTGAGCACACTATGAATAAAACTGTTGTATAATTGAGAAGACATTATCACTAGTTGATTGTTTTGAAGCTATGATTCTTATTCTGCTTGTTTGGTTTAGTTGAGAATGCATTTAGTATTTATACACTAAAATAGCATTTTTGTAGCTTTGGAATAGATTAATAAACAAGTAATGATGATGCAACTAAGCGTAATTGCAATAAGGTGCCACGAAGACTGAGAAAAATCAAGTTTGAACAAACATGTTCTGTTATTAATCACAGATTACCTTGTTTACCCCAAAAAGATGATGCAATAAAAACAAAATTTCGTGCAATAAGCCGAACCTAGCCGAACCTCATATGAATAAGATTATCGAACGAACCGAAACTTCAAGGTCAACCAAACCGAGTATACACGAGTATTACCAAACATAGTCGAAATATTACAGAACATAGCTGAATCAAGGTCAACCAAACCGAGTATACACGAGTATTACCGAACATAGTCGAAACTACCTTAAACACCCTTTTCTAACCCTTAACGATGCTATTATCACCACCTCTTCAGCACACCCTAAGCCTCTGGTCATTGGTGTCAAGCTCCAAGAACGGAACTTCAAGGTCAACCAAACCGAGATACATGAGTATTACCCGAACATAGTCGAAATATTACCGAACATAGCAGAAAAAGCCTCTGATCATTGGCGTCAAGCTACAAGAAGTGCGGTCGCTGCACGAAGACACACGAGTATTCACGAACATTGCCGAAGTGGGTAGAAGTGGATGGTTTGTACTAAGAACCGGCCTCACTTAACTACTGAGACCCTTAGAATATAGGTACGGTCCATGACTTTTAGAATCTACAGATCATGACTCTTAGAATATACCAAATATACGGTCTAGTATAGCTGACGTTACAGGAGTTAACCGATTGCCCTACAACGGCCATTTCCAAGCCATAAGGTGGAATTTACACGTTACAAAGTGACAAGATTATCTCAATTGTTGAACAATTGTGGAAATATTATTGCTAAAAGATTTAGAGTTATAGTGGAAGGGCACTGAGGAAGTTTCATGAGAATTGTAGTTGTTTTATAGAAGCATCGATCAAATGGATTAAATTATATGTTGTCAGCAATTCATCCAGAAATAAACAAATTACAAAGAAATGTTCTCAACAAAAGTTGTCCATAATTTAATCATTCATAAAGGAAAATCAACAGTGGGGTTCTATTGAACAATTTGGGAAAATCGAAACCACGTGTTTTCAAAACTGTAGTAATTGCTTTTATACGGAAATCGAAAAGCATAAACAACAAATGACTTCAAGAAATCGATCAGACCAACAATTGAGTGAACGTATAGAACATTCATGAAATAAAATCGATAAAGGTAGAGTAGGATCGAATATAATCAGTTGCATAAATTTACTAGATTATATCTCCGAAAACCGGGAGGTCACATAGGTGGAAATGTAACCAGCTGTTGACAAGAATATTAACATCGAATTATGAAATTTAAAACTTAGAACTTACGTACAATTTCACGGGTTTATTTATGATGGGAAGTTGATCATAAGTAAAGTCTGGGGAAAATTAGCTACATTTTGATACGTAACTCGAGTAGGTGATGTTACGCGATCCGCAATCTAATTACTCGCAGAAAAACGTCAATTACGTTCAGTGACCAGTGTGGGGAATATATTCGGACATGAACCTAATCATACGTATAACAACGGGAGGTAAATTTGATTGGGAATACTGAAGAGATCCGGAAATGTATATAAGTGATCGAACTCGAATTAATCATTCTCTCAAGTTATTTCAATCAAATTACACATCAGTAATAGGGTCTAATAAACCTCAATGAAGTTGGTGAAACATATCCGGTGCAATCGATTTGTGATATGAAGTGCTGTGAATTACTGTGACAAGTGGTAGCAAATCTGTAGTGTCATACCTAGATTAGTTACGAGTTAGCTGGTGAGTCTATTTGATAAATTTAATACAATCATAATTGTTCATATCATTTGGAATCTTCAGAGTAATTTATTCTCTAACTTCATAATTTCGAGTCAGTGTTAGTTGAACAATAGTATTTGATTCGAGTAGCCTACAACTTCGATAGTTCCATTATTCAGAATATAATTCAATTTCAAATGGTAATGTTAAATTGTTTATAGAGGGCATTAGCGTACTTAGAGTTTATTGGAATAAGATTTGGATAAGTCGTCACTTTCAATTCTGCAGGATTCATAACCAAGTAGCTAGTGCAAGTTCAAACCATAATTGAAGTAAATAATTATCGAGGAATCAAACACTATAAATATCGTTTATGAGTGATATGTAAATGGAAGTTCGATACAAACTAATTAAGAGTGTTGTTTCAAATCATTCATTGAATTGAAGATATTGGAGGGTATTGTATTTGAGAGTATGTGGAGTCAATGTAATGAGGGTAATTACATACTATAGATACATATTTTTGAGAAATACAATTGGTGCAAATTGTATATAGCTTATAAATGATGGTTGAGATTTACATTTTGAATTGGTAGTAATTTGTGCAGCTTATATCAATTATTGTATATCTAGGTCAAGGATTCATTGCATATTAACATTTTTTAAATTGTAAGTAATTTTATAGCTTTAAGAAGAGTTGTTCAATTGTTAATTTCAACATCTCGTCAAACGTAATCATAGTTAAAGATTCAATAGAATCATTGTTCGCCACATTGTCTCATATATTATTAACACAATAGTATTGGTTGTGTTATCATTTTATTTGTTATTATAATAAACCATTTTAGTGAAATTGATCCTATGATTTTATTGAACCAATACAAACATATCCATCCAGACCCAAAGGGGTAACAGTGAGGAAAAAGTAGTAACTGTACCTACGGGGTCCTACGAGTTGACAGACATCGACGATTCCATACAAAGTGCAGCTTCTGGGATAGGAGTGAAGCAAAAAGAACGTGACCAAAAATTATCAATGAAATCTAACAACAACACTCTACACACAGAGCTGAAGAGTGATTTTGAAGTGAATTTCATTCCTCACGATAGTATAAGCAAACTGTTAGGATTCAGCAGAAAGAAATTGACATATCTGACCGACCTATAAACATAATCAAAGTTCAAACTATTAGAGTATAGTGTAACATAACTGCAGAAACATATTATAACGATGAGTTAGCTCATACGATATATGAGGTTTGACCTCTTCCACCACCTGGTTTTTCTATTGATATAGAGCCTAAGAATCTTATTTATCTACGGATAATCAACAAGACGTCCTTCGATGACATCACACTGGATATTCTAGATCAGAATTGAGAACGGTTGAATTTACGTGGGGAAGAAATTATTATGCGGTTGAAGTTGAAAAAGACCGCAAGAAATTATGACTTCCAAAAATAAATGTTAATCTTATACGCACCAGCATTCATTATATGGAGAGAATTCACCTGAGAAGGTTGTTGCAGTCGACGTCACTTGAGAACATCTGTTTGGATTTCAGCAATAATAAAAGACATCCTCATATTCAGTCATTATCTACAAACAGTTTAAAGGGGAAGGTTGCTGCTGCAGCATTATCATTGGAAAATATAAGCTTTTTGAAGGCCCTTGGTTACAATATCGGAAAAACTGCAAATATTCAACGAGCCGAACTTCAATGAAGACATCATCCGAGAAGAAACTCACACCTACTATCCACACACAACATCGGTTGGCAACAGCGATGAATTCGAGAAATTAATCAATCAACAAGATGAGTCGGTAGATTTGGCCTCCTCTACTTCATTCATAGAGGCAGATTTCCAGCCAGAAGCAAGTGGTGATGATGAATGTGCCCTAACCAAAAATGTTGGAGCATTTCTCTCTTAATATATCAGTTTCGAATTGAATGAGAAAGAGATAGACAAAGTACGCGAACCTGGTATTGTCAGAACCATCAGAGTTCATCTAACATATGCTGAACATGAATCAATACCTCTAGCTATTTCCAAATGGCCATATAAGGATGCAATGAGCTCAGTCTTCGATAGTGGAGCCATATATGGATCCTGTTGAATTCCGTTCTAGGCCTATTCATTGACTATAACAAAGTTTTGAGTGTTGAACATAAGTTGCGCTTGATATGGTCCCGAAACGATAAAGATTGCTATACTGATAGCACAGGTACGAAAAAGGCTAGAATAAATGTGAAGATGATAGTATCGGAAGTTCAAGTTGAATTCCAAATGTTGGGTAATTTGAGTGCTGAGAAGCCTATTTTGATTCCATTCTGTAGTTGGGATCTGCATGAAAATCCGTTGATGAAGGAGAGCACTCGCGACATTTTGGCTGTTGGAGCATCAATGAATTTGGAACGTTCCGGATGTGTGATTCAAGCTTTCCAATCTGATCGAAAAAATAATCCTGTTAAGAAAAGTACATATTTCGATAATATGAACTTGCTAAATCTAAAATTATACATATATAGTGTTATCCATATGAATCAACAAAATTGAATTTCAACGACCAAAAACACCTGGAAGCGTACCAAATGTACTATGATTTCCAGAAATCATTTTCGAATAATATGATGAGCGAGCCTATGCTAGATTATATAGCATTCAAGAACAGAGCAATTATCGTGATTGATTGTTCGAAACAAAACGATGCTATAAATTCATCAACAGTTGACGTTAAACTAGAGATGAAAAGTATCCTGAACTTCATTTGAAACACCCGGGCTTATTGCATTATCATCAACGACCGTATCATGGAGTATTTTTTGATTACCGAATCCATTCAGAGTTTAGTGTGAAGAACCAAGTGATGGATCATAATGTTATTATTTTAGTTCTAAATGTTATACTAACAAAATGAAGATGTATTGTTCCAAATAAATGTTATTATTATTATTTTTGGCATCATATTTCTCAAACGGGGTAATGGTAATGTAATCATTCAACGTTCATAGTTTGTTGACTATGTTCGCAGGTTGCTACTAGGTATCAAATTTGTGGTAAAACTAGTTTCTGAATATTGAAGCACATGTCTGAATGTTGAAGCACGTGCTGAAAATGTGTCTGAATTTCGGAGCACGTGTCTGAATGTTGAAGCACGTGTCTGAACACATGTCGAAATGTTGAAGCACATGTCTGAATGTTGAAGCGTGTGTCTGAATATTGGAGCACTCGTCTGAATATTGTAACACCTGTTAAACACGTGTCTGAATATTGAAGCACTCGTCATCGTTCGTAAGCTATGGTCGTTGGATTGAATCAGTTACTGTCACCGGTGACGTCATCATCGTTCGTAAACTATGATCGTCAGATGTTTGATTTGTTGTTTTCGAACATATATGAATACGTTGCAAGCAATGGGAGGTATTTGTATACAGGGGTCCGTTCAAAATTGAGGTCAGAATTATGAAATTTCCCATCAACACACCCATCCTCAACACTCCAATTATTCAGTCATCTTATAGCTATATTTTTGTCCTCCTATAATTTTGTGTATCTACTCTTCTGCTACTTCTGAAGACATATCGATTCTGATATAACAACACTACTTGTTAAGTTTTTTCACTCGATACCCATAACGCGATAGTAAGATGTTTCTCCCATGCATCATATAGATTTTTTTCTCATAAAAAAAATTAGAAATTCTCATTCTGCACGTCAATACCTTCCAGTTGATACACATAAATCTATAGTTGGAGGTTTCCCCTCATTCACATTCACCATATGGGATTTTTCCAAGAAAAAGTTAAAAATTCACATTCTACGCGTCAAGAGCTTCCATTTGACACTCATAAGGCTATACTTCGAAAAACAAAAATTCCAAACCATTATCGCGAGTTACATCATCCTAGATGCCGTTCCCATGCGAATTGTGCGGAATCTGACTCCACGGAACTTCGTCAGCAATTTACTATATCTTACATGTTTCTTTACAACATGCATTTTTTAATATGAATTCAGTCTTGACATATAATTCAATCTGTTAATACCTATTAAGAAATATAATTGTACTTTATTTTACAAAATAAATAATTTTATTTCATACTCAACGGAGTTATAAAATTGGCGAAGTCGATGCAGGATTGTTACAAAGGATCTTTCTCAGATAACTTTTCTATTTTAATAGTTAAGTAACAATCGCGAGTAATTCCTACGTTTAAGTGGAGTGGAAAAGAAACCAATATTTTTCCAAAGGATTAGCAGTTCCAAGGATTTGGCAGTGCCGAAATCAATGGAGATAATCGTACTGTAAGTTCTTTTTATATGTCAGATTCTTCTAGTTTCTCCTCTTCCTTTTGTGAACGTGAAGACCATCTAGAGTTAGATATTAATTCATCAGTTGATAGTTTAAACACTTTCACCTTATCAGAAAATATTTCTGGTTCATCCGAAACCGATCATTTTAACAAAGTAAATAACATTATTAAATCAGAATCAATTCTTGAAGGAATCGATTCAAACAACATGTCTCAAGTTCCGAATTTTTTGAAAGTTCATGCAGAAACCATACCAGATTTCGATGGAAATTTAAACGAACTAAACTTCTTTTTAGAAAGTTTTGAAAGTATTGTGAAGTATTTTTATGACCAGCAAAATCCAAATGATTATCAAAATGTAATAATATTTCGAACAATCATTAGCAAACTAAAAGGTAATGCAAGAGAAGTCGTTAACATTAGCTGTGCAGAAACTGTTCAAGAAATACGAGATATTCTTATTAGAAATTTTAGTGACCCCAGAAATGAAAGCTTTCTGTCTCTAGATTTAAATAACCTTAGACAGTCCCCGAACGAAACTACATACCAATTTCATGATAGAATTCGAAAAATTTTGGATACAATATCTAATTATTTATCAATTCATGTAAATAACGTAAACGTACGCAAATTCAAACAAAATATGTATAACCAACGGAGACTAGAAGTATTTCTAGCAGGGTTGCGGAATCCCTATGGTATTATGGTACCTACGCACGAAAGAGCCTACGTCTATGTTAGATGCAATTAATTTTATAAGAAAGGAAGACAATATCAAATATTTACAAAATTCGCATCTCCCTCATCAATCTTCTCCGACGCAAAACGTAAGAAGGAATCCTGTCAAACAGAGCAATTCCAATTTTGAAAATAAAAATTTTTCCGGACCGAATGTACCACCTCAAAAACAAAACTTCAATCCAAATGTTCATTCACAAAATGCTCACTCATCTCATTTTGACTATCAAAATCAGAATTTTCAGTCCAAACCACCTTTCCCTACAGGGCCGGTTAATATTCAACAAAGACAAGTCCAAGCACCACAAAAAATTTTAACTAATCAGCAAGTTTATGGAAAACAAAAAAATTCGTGGAAATCAAAATCAAATTCAAGCTCAAACCAGTTCAAGCCTACACCCATGAGCATTAGTTCAAGACAACTCACGTCTACTTCTAGACCGCAGTTTCAAGCCCCAGTTCAAAATTGGCGTTCTGAAGAACTGTACAATACGGAACAAAATGACATTCCCAACGAATATCACTCAGAGTATCCTCCTGAAAACAAGGCTGAATACGAATATGATCCTTCTGAACGCAATATATATGAAGAACCTGAGGATTTTCAGTCGAGCACGTCTCCGATACAGGAAACTTGACTGAATTCAATACTTCATTCGACAAAAGACAATTACCTTATCTTGACATCAGCAATCCTCCATTAAAATTATTAATAGACACAGGTGCAACGAAATCTTCCCTCGATCCACAAATAATAAATAAACGTTTCACAAATTTCAAGAATTACGACCCATTTGTTGTCTCTACATCTTTTGCTTCCTCAAACATGATACGTCAGTGACAATACCCGAATTTAAAGAACTTAATGTAGAAAGAAATTCGATGGACTTTTAGAAATATACCTTATAAATTTACTAAGAGCTCAATTGGACTTTCCCAACCTGCAATTAATTACACCTAATGTCAACATACCTAGTAAATATTTTAACGCAAACCCTACCGTGTTTCTACTAAAACTGTTACCAGGCAATACTTTATCACAAATCAAAATTCCAGTAACGACTCCATCAGGTGAAATTTTAGTTTCGCCGCAAATTATTCAAAATTGTACTATCCCAGAAACTTTGACTGTTTCAACAAATGGATGAGCCAACGTCGAAATATATAACAACTCTTCGGACGAAACAAATTTTACTTTACTATACCCAATCAAAACTGACCTAGTTCAACATAACTTTGAGTGTTACCACATGAATATACATGGAATAAATGGCCTCAACGACCAACAAGACATTGATTGATTGATTAGAACTGACCACATGAATGTAGAAGGAAGGGAGCAAATACTATCATCCCTTTGTAGAAGATACTCTGATATTTTTCACTTGAATAAAAATTCATTAACGTTCACAATCAAGTAAAACATCAAATAAAAACCCACGATGAAATTCCCGTGCTTCAAAAAAGTTATCGATACCCTTTTATTCATAAAGCGGAAGTTAATTAATTCCCTGAAAACAAATGTAAGGAATTTTTGAATTCTTTCAATTCCTTTCACCATAAGTTACAGTTCACGATCGAATTAGGAAATGATAATAAAATAAATTTTTTAGATTTAGTAAGAAAATCGAATGATAACAAAATTCTAACAAAATGGTATACAAAACCTACTTGGTCAGGGAGGTATACTAATTTCAATTCTAATATACCTAAAAAATATGAGAAAAATATTATCATGAATATGATAGATAGAGCTATTCGACTAAGTTCTCCTGAACTGAGAACTATATCTATTACAGAAACAAAAGAAACTTTAAAAAGAAATGGTTATCCCATTGATTTAGTAAATTCGATAACTAAAGACAAAATTAATAAATTTTATAACTCATCTGGTGAAATCAATACCAATAATGAGAAATCAAATAATAAGCATTACATATCACTACCATATATTAATGGTCTAAGAGAAAAAATTTGTAATATAGTGGAACCTTATGACCTACACATATGTCATAAGAGTTATTTAAATCAGAAAAGTCTCTTTACAAAATTAAAATGCAGCGTACCTTTCAAAAAAATAACCCATACTGTTTATTCCATCCCTTGCAAAGATTGCGAAAAGGTATACAATACCTCGAAAAAAGGTTGAATGGGCACAAATATACCTACCAAAGATTCATCAACTGCGCTCAATAAACGTGTAAAAGACACCAACCATACATTCGACTACAACAATACAAAAATTTTAAATATCGAAACAAACGACAACAAACGTTTGATATTGGGATCTATTCAAATTAAAAAGAACGAATGTGTAAATGACAAAATAGATTCCAATCTTTCGAAACTTTATAATAATCTAATTCAAACTTAACAAAATTTTATTAGTTTGAAGTGCCACTTTCCACTTGTCTATTTAAAATTCAACCTGAAAAAGATAAAGTATTATTTAATTATGACACTATGAGTAACAATTTTGAGGTTAAATTCCATAGAATTATCTTGAACTTGAATAGTTGATTACGATAGATCGGAAGTGTTTATCATAGAATAACTAATTCATACAATAATCATAGATATTTATAGTTGTACAATCTTAAAATATCTTGTATTTATTCAAATTCAATCCATTTCGAATTTTAATTAGTCATACATTACTCTTTCACACACAACCGATCCAATGTTTTCTGCAGTTTTAATTGGATCTTAAAACACAAGTCGGCTGCAGACGCATTTCATTAATCGAAATCATCTATTCTTTTCTAAATTACATGGAAACACTAATTCACATTTTGTTAAAGACAATAAACATTGTCGAAACGTCAAACATAATTTTTATTTCATTTTCAGTATATATACTGATAATGAAATAAAAATTCTGTTTTGACGTTTCGACAATGTTTATTGCCTCTATCAAAATTGTTAATACGAACCAATATACCCTGAAAACATACATATATATATATATATATATATATATATATATATATATATATATATATATATATATATATATATATATATATATATATATATATATATATATATATATATATATATATATATATATATATATATATATATATATATATATATATATACATATATATATATATTTGAAATTTTTCTTGGTATATTGGTTCGTATATATACTGAAAATAAAATGAAATAAAAATTCTTTTTGACGTTCCGACAATGTTTATTGCCTTTATCAAAATGTGAATTAGTGTTTCCATGTAATTTAGAAAAGAATAGATGATTTCGATTAATGATATGCGTCTGCAGCCGACTTGTGTGTTAAGATCCAATTAAAACTGAAGAAAATATTGGATCGGTTGTGTGTGAGAGAGTAATGTATGGCTAATTACAATTTGAAATGAATTGAATTTGATTAAATACAAGACATTCTAAGATTGTACAATTATAAATATCTATGATAATTGTATGAATTAGTTATTCTATACACATCTATTATAATCAACTATTCAAGTTTAAGATAATTCTATGGAATGTAACCTCAAAATTGTTACTCATAGTGTCATAGTTAAGCAATACGTTATGTTTTTTAGGTTGAATTTTGAATAGACATTCACAAATGTCAGATATTAAGAGGTTTCAATACTTTCAATTGAAATGTTTCTTTGAATTGAAGATAAGCATTATCTAAGTACTCACTATTGAGAATGATGTGATTATCATTGATTTTTGAAAATTTTGGTATTATTATTAAACTTTATAGTCGTAATAAAAATATTTTCCTATTTTCCCTTCTGATTGGCGAAAGTATTCATCATCTTTGAGAACGTTTTCAATAAATGGACGGTGTAGAATCCATAATTTTCTTCAATTTCCTAATAAAAAGCCATGATTCTTATGATGTATGTATATTGATGTTGAGAGTAGTGTTTTCTTGGAAAATAAAAAACCTATTTCACCAGGCGAAATTATCCTTTTATTGATATTCTTGAACCATTTGTAATATTTGTGTGCTTTCTTGGTATATTGGTTCGTTTATATACTGAAAATAAAATGAAATAAAAATTCTTTTTGACGTTTCGACAATGTTTATTGCCTTTATCAAAATGTGAATTAGTGTTTCCATGTAATTTAGAAAAGAATAGATGATTCCGATTAATGAAATGCGTCTGCAGCCGACTTGTGTTTCAAGATCCGATTAGAAGGGAAAATAGGAAAATATACTTATTACGACTACAAAGTTTAAGAATAATACCAAAATTTTTAAAAATCAATGATAATCACATCATTCTCAATAGTGAGTACTTAGATAATGCTTATCTTCAATTCAAAGGAACATTTCAATTGAAAGTATTGAAACCTCTTAATATCTGACATTTGTAAATGTCTATTCAAAATTCAACCTAAAAAAGATAACGTATTGCTTAACTATGACACTATGAGTAACAATTTAAAATTTAAATTCCATAGAATTATCTTAAACTTGAATAGTTGATTATAATAGATGTGGATAGAATAACTAATTCATACAATAATCATAGATATTTATAATTGTACAATCTTAGAATGTCTTGTATTTAATCAAATTCAATTCATTTCAAATTGTAATTAGCCATACATTACTCTTTCACACACAACCGATCCAATGTTTTCTGCAGTTTTAATTGGATCTTAAAACACAAGTCGGCTGCAGACGCATTTCATTAATCGAAATCATCTATTCTTTTCTAAATTACATGGAATATACCAAGAAAGCCTACAAACATTACAAATGGTTCAAGAATATCAATAAAAGGATAATTTCGCCTGGTGAAATAGGTTTTTCATTTTTCAAGAATACACTACTCTCAACATCAATATACATACATCATAAAAATCATAGCTTTTTATAAGAAAATTGAAGAAAATTATGGATTCTACACCGTCCATTTATTGAAAACGTTCTCAAAGATGATGAATACTTCCGCCAATCAGAAGGGAAAATAGGAAAATATACTTATTACGACTATAAAGTTAAAGAATAATACCGAAACTTTCAAAAATCAATGATAATCACATCATTCTCAATAGTGAGTACTTAGATAATGCTTATCTTCAATTCAAAGAAACATTTCAATTGAAAGTATCGAAACCTCTTAATATCTGACATTGTAAATGTCTATTCAAAATTCAACCTAAAAAAGATAACGTATTGCTTAACTATGACACTATGAGTAACAATTTTGAGGTTAAATTCCATAGAATCATCTTGAACTTGAATAGTTGATTATAATAGATGTGGATAGAATAACTATTTCATACAATAATCATAGATATTTATAATTGTACAATCCTAGAATGTCTTGTATTTAATCAAATTCAATTCATTTCAAATTGTTATTAGCCATACATTACTCTTTCACACACAACCGATCCAATGTTTTCTGCAGTTTTAATTGGATCTTAAAACACAAGTCGGCTTCAGACGCATTTCATTAATCGAAATCATCTATTCTTTTCTAAATTAAATGGCAACACTAATTCACATTTTGATAGAGGCAATAAACATTGTCGAAACGTCAGAAAGAATTTTTATGTCATTTTATTTTCAGTATATATACGAACCAATATACCAAGAAAGCATGCAAATATTACAAATGGTTCAAGAATATCAATAAAAGAATAATTTCGCCAGGTGAAATAGGTTTTTTAATTCTCAAGAATACACTACTCTCAAGATCAATATACATACATCATAAGAATCATGGCTTTTTATAAGAAAATTGAAGAAAATTATGGATTCTACACCGTCCATTTATTGAAAACGTTCTCAAAGATGATGAATACTTCCGCCAATCAGAAGGGAAAATAGGAAAATATACTTATTACGACTATAAAGTTTAAGAACAATACCAAAACTTTCAAAAATCAATGATAATCACATCATTCTCAATAGTGAGTACTTAGATAATGCTTATCTTCAATTCAAAGAAACATTTCAATTGAAAGTATCGAAACCTCTTAATATCTGACATTTGTAAATGTCTAATCAAAATTCAACCTAAAAAAGATAACGTATTGCTTAACTATGACACTATGAGTAACAATTTTGAGGTTAAATTCCATAGAATTATCTTAAACTTGAATAGTTGATTATAATAGATGTGGATAGAATAACTAATTCATACAATAATCATAGATATTTATAATTGTACAATCTTAGAATGTCTTGTATTTAATCAAATTCAATTCATTTCAAATTGTTATTAGCCATACATTACTCTTTCACACACAACCGATCCAATGTTTTCTTCAGTTTTAATTGGATCTTAAAACACAAGTCGGCTGCAGACGCATTTCATTAATCGAAATCATCTATTCTTTTCTAAATTAAATGGAAACACTAATTCACATTTTGATAAAGGCAATAAACATTGTCGAAACGTCAGAAAGAATTTTTATGTCATTTTATCTTCAGTATATATACGAACCAATATACCGAGAAAGCATACAAATATTACAAATGGTTCAAGAATATCAATAAAAGAATAATTTCGCCAGGTGAAATAGGTTTTTTATTTTTCAAGAATACGCTACTCTCAACATCAATATACATACATCATAAGAATCATGGCTTTTCATAAGAAAATTGAAGAAAATTATGGATTCTACACCGTCCATTTATTGGAAACGTTCTCAAAGATGATGAATACTTTCACCAATCAGAAGGGAAAATAGGAAAATATACTTATTACGACTATAAAGTTTACGAATAATACCAACATCTTCAAAAATCAATGATAATCAGATCATTCTCAATAGTGAGTACTTAGATAATGCTTATCTTCAATTCAAAGAAACATTTCAATTGAAAGTATTGAAACCTCTTAATATCTGACATTTGTAAATGTCTATTCAAAATTCAACCTAAAAAAGATAACGTATTGCTTAACTATGACACTATGAGTAACAGTTTTGAGGTTAAATTCCATAGAATTATCTTAAACTAGAATAGTTGATTATAATAGATGTGGATAGAATAACTAATTCATACAATAATCATAGATATTTATAATTGTACAATCTTAGAATGTCTTGTATTTAATCAAATTCAATTCATTTCAAATTGTTATTAGCCATACATTACTCTTTCACACACAACCGATCCAATGTTTTCTGCAGTTTTAATTGGATCTTGAAACACAAGTCGGCTGCAGACGCATTTCATTAATCGAAATCATCTATTCTTTTCTAAATGACATGGAAACACTAATTCACATTTTGATAAAGGCAATAAACATTGTCGAAACGTCAGAAAGAATTTTTATTTCATTTTATTTTCAGTATAAATACGAACCAATATACCAAGAAAGCATACAAATATTACAAATGGTTCAAGAATATCAATAAAAGAATAATTTCGCCAGGTGAAATAGGTTTTTTAATTTTCAAGAATACACTACTCTCAAGATCAATATACATACATCATAAGAATCATGGCTTTTTATAAGAAAATTGAAGAAAATTATGGATTCTTCACCGTCCATTTATTGAAAACGTTCTCAAAGATGATGAATACTTCCGCCAATCAGAAGGGAAAATAGGAAAATATACTTATTACGAATATAAAGTTTAAGAATAATACCAAAACTTTCAAAAATCAATGATAATCACATCATTCTCAATAGTGAGTACTTAAATAATGCTTATCTTCAATTCAAAGAAACATTTCAATTGAAAGTATTGAAACCTCTTAATATCTGACATTTGTAAATGTCTATTCAAAATTCAACCTAAAAAAGATAACGTATTGCTTAACTATGGCACTATGAGTAACAATTTTGAGGTTAAATTCCATAGAATTATCTCAAACTTGAATAGTTGATTATAATAGATGTGGATAGAATAACTAATTCATACAATAATCATAGATATTTATAATTGTACAATCTTAGAATGTCTTGTATTTGATCAAATTCAATTCATTTCAAATTGTAATTAGCCATACATTACTCTTTCACACACAACCGATCCAATGTTTTCTGCAGTTTTAATTGGATCTTGAAACACAAGTCGGCTGCAATCGCATTTCATTAATCGAAATAATCTATTCTTTTCTAAATGACATGGAAACACTAATTCACATTTTGATAAAGGCAACAAACATTGTCGAAACGTCAAAAAGAATTTTTATTTCATTTTATTTTCAGTATAAATACGAACCAATATACCAAGAAAGCATACAAATATTACGAATGGTTCAAGAATATCAATAAAAGAATAATTTCGCCAGGTGAAACAGGTTTTTTAATTTTCAAGAATACACTACTCTCAAGATCAATATACATACATCATAAGAATCATGGCTTTTTATAAGAAAATTGAAGAAAATTATGGATTCTACACCGTCCATTTATTGAAAACGTTCTCAAAGATGATGAATACTTCCGCCAATCAGAAGGGGAAATAGGAAAATATACTTATTACGACTATAAAGTTTAAGAATAATACCAAAACTTTCAAAAATCAATGATAATCACATCATTCTCAATAGTGAGTACTTAGATAATGCTCATCTTCAATTCAAAGAAACATTTCAATTGAAAGTATCGAAACCTCTTAATATCTGACATTTGTAAATGTCTATTCAAAATTCAACCTAAAAAAGATAACGTATTGCTTAACTATGACACTATGAGTAACAATGTTGAGGTTAAATTCCATAGAATTATCTCAAACTTGAATAGTTGATTATAATAGATGTGGATAGAATAACTAATTCATACAATAATCATAGATATTTATAATTGTACAATCTTAGAATGTCTTGTATTTAATCAAATTCAATTCATTTCAAATTGTTATTAGCCATACATTACTCTTTCACACACAACCGATCCAATGTTTTCTGCAGTTTTAATTGGATCTTGAAACACAAGTCGGCTGCAGACGCATTTCATTAATCGAAATCATCTATTCTTTTCTAAATTAAATGGAAACACTAATTCACATTTTGATAAAGGCAATAAACATTGTCGAAACGTCAGAAAGAATTTTTATGTCATTTTATTTTCATTATATATACGAACCAATATACCAAGAAAGCATACAAATATTACAAATGGTTCAAGAATATCAATAAAAGAATAATTTCGCCTGGTGAAATAGGTTTTTTATTTTTCAAGAATACGCTACTCTCAACCTCAATATACATACATCATAAGAATCATGGCTTTTTATAAGAAAATTGAAGAAAATTATGGATTCTACACCGTCCATTTATTGGAAACGTTCTCAAAGATGATGAATACTCTCACCAATCAGAAGGGAAAATAGGAAAATATACTTATTACGACTATAAAGTTTACGAATAATACCAACGTTTTCAAAAATCAATGATAATCAGATCATTCTCAATAGTGAGTACTTAGATAATGCTTATCTTCAATTCAAAGAAACATTTCAATTGAAAGTATAGAAACCTCTTAATATCTGACATTTGTAAATGTCTATTAAAAATTCAACCTAAGAAAGATAACGTATTGCTTAACTATGACACTATGAGTAACAATTTTGGGGTTAAATTCCATAGAATTATCTTAAACTAGAATAGTTGATTATAATAGATGTGGATAGAATAACTAATTCATACAATAATCATAGATATTTATAATTGTACAATCTTAGAATGTCTTGTATTTAATCAAATTCAATTCATTTCAAATTGTAATTAGCCATACATTACTCTTTCACACACAACCGATCCAATGTTTTCTGCAGTTTTAATTGGATCTTGAAACACAAGTCGGCTGCAGACGCATTTCATTAATCGAAATCATCTATTCTTTTCTAAATGACATGGAAACACTAATTCACATTTTGATAAAGGCAATAAACATTGTCGAAACGTCAAAAAGAATTTTTATTTCATTTTATTTTCAGTATAAATACGAACCAATATACCAAGAAAGCATACAAATATTACAAATGGTTCAAGAATATCAATAAAAGAATAATTTCGCCAAGTGAAACAGGTTTTTTAATTTTCAAGAATACACTACTCTCAAGATCAATATACATACATCATAAGAATCATGGCTTTTTATAAGAAAATTGAAGAAAATTATGGATTCTACACCGTCCATTTATTGAAAACGTTCTCAAAGATGATGAATACTTCCGCCAATCAGAAGGGAAAATAGGAAAATATACTTATTACGACTATAAAGTTTAAGAATAATACCAAAACTTTCAAAAATCAATGATAATCACATCATTCTCAATAGTGAGTACTTAGATAATGCTTATCTTCAATTCAAAGAAACATTTCAATTGAAAGTATCGAAACCTCTTAATATCTGACATTTGTAAATGTCTATTCAAAATTCAACCTAAAAAAGATAACGTATTGCTTAACTATGACACTATGAGTAACAATTTTGAGGTTAAATTCCATAGAATTATCTTAAACTTGAATAGTTGATTATAATAGATGTGGATAGAATAACTAATTCATACAATAATCATAGATATTTATAATTGTACAATCTTAGAATGTCTTGTATTTAATCAAATTCAATTCATTTCAAATTGTTATTAGCCATACATTACTCTTTCACACACAACCGATCCAATGTTTTCTTCAGTTTTAATTGGATCTTAAAACACAAGTCGGCTGCAGACGCATTTCATTAATCGAAATCATCTATTCTTTTCTAAATTAAATGGAAACACTAATTCACATTTTGATAAAGGCAATAAACATTGTCGAAACGTCAGAAAGAATTTTTATGTCATTTTATTTTCAGTATATATACGAACCAATATACCGAGAAAGCATACAAATATTACAAATGGTTCAAGAATATCAATAAAAGAATAATTTCGCCTGGTGAAATAGGTTTTTTATTTTTCAAGAATACGCTACTCTCAACATCAATATACATACATCATAAGAATCATGGCTTTTTATAAGAAAATTGAAGAAAATTATGGATTCTACACCGTCCATTTATTGGAAACGTTCTCAAAGATGATGAATACTTTCACCAATCAGAAGGGAAAATAGGAAAATATACTTATTACGACTATAAAGTTTACGAATAATACCAACATCTTCAAAAATCAATGATAATCAGATCATTCTCAATAGTGAGTACTTAGATAATGCTTATCTTCAATTCAAAGAAACATTTCAATTGAAAGTATTGAAACCTCTTAATATCTGACATTTGTAAACTTCTATTCAAAATTCAACCTAAAAAAGATAACGTATTGCTTAACTATGACACTATGAGTAACAATTTTGAGGTTAAATTCCATAGAATTATCTTAAACTAGAATAGTTGATTATAATAGATGTGGATAGAATAACTAATTCATACAATAATCATAGATATTTATAATTGTACAATCTTAGAATGTCTTGTATTTAATCAAATTCAATTCATTTCAAATTGTAATTAGCCATACATTACTCTTCCACACACAACCGATCCAATGTTTTCTGCAGTTTTAATTGGATCTTGAAACACAAGTCGGCTGCAGACGCATTTCATTAATCGAAATCATCTATTCTTTTCTAAATGACATGGAAACACTAATTCACATTTTGATAAAGGCAATGAACATTGTCGAAACGTCAAAAAGAATTTTTATTTCATTTTATTTTCAGTATAAATACGAACCAATATACCGCGAAAGCATACGAATATTACAAATGGTTCAAGAATATCAATAAAAGAATAATTTCGCCAGGTGAAATAGGTTTTTTAATTTTCAAGAATACACTACTCTCAAGATCAATATACTTACATCATAAGAATCGTGGCTTTTTATAAGAAAATTGAAGAAAATTATGGATTCTACACCGTCCATTTATTGAAAACGTTCTCAAAGATGATGAATACTTTCGCCAATCAGAAGGGAAAATAGGAAAATATACTTATTACGACTATAAAGTTTAAGAATAATACCAAAATTTTCAAAAATCAATGATAATCACATCATTCTCAATAGTGAGTACTTAGATAATGCTTATCTTCAATTCAAAGAAACATTTCAATTGTAAGTATTGAAACCTCTCAATATCTGACATTTGTAAATGTCTATTCGAAATTCAACCTAAAAAAGATAATGTATTGCTTAACTATGACACTATGAGTAACAATTTTGAGGTTAAATTCCATAGAATTATCTTAAACTTGAATAGTTGATTATAATAGATGTGGATAGAATAACTAATTCATACAATAATCATAGATATTTATAATTGTACAATCTTAGAATGTCTTGTATTTAATCAAATTCAATTCATTTCAAATTGTAATTAGCCATACATTACTCTTTCACACACAACCGTTCCAATGTTTTCTGCAGTTTTAATTGGATCTTAAAACACTAGTCTGCTGCAGACGCATTTCATTAATCGAAATCATCTATTCTTTTCTAAATTACATGGAATCACTAATTCACATTTTGATAAAGGCAATAAACATTGTCGAAACGTCAAAAAGATATTTATTTCATTTTATTTTCAGTATATATACGAACCAATATACCAAGAAAGCATACAAACATTACAAATGGTTCAAGAATATCTATAAAAGAATAATTTCGCCTGGTGAAATAGGTTTTTTATTTTTCACGAATACACTACTTTCAACATCAATATACATACTTCATAAGAATCATGACTTTTTATAAGAAAATTGAAGAAAATTATGGATTCTACACCGTCCATTTATTGAAAACGTTCTCAAAGATGATGAATACTTTCGCCAATCAGAAGGGAAAATAGGAAAATATACTTATATGACTATAAAGTTTAAGAATAATACCAAAATTTTCAAAAATCAATGATAATCACATCATTTCCAATAGTGAATACTTAGATAATGCTTATCTTCAATTCAAAGAAACATTCCAATTGAAAGTATTGAAACCTCTTAATATCTGACATTTGTAAATGTCTATTCAAAATTTTACCTAAAAAAGATAACGTATTGCTTAACTATGACACTATGAGTAACAATTTTGAGGTTAAATTCCATAGAATTATCTTAAACTTGAATAGTTGATTATAATAGATGTGGATAGAATAACAAATTCATACAATAATCATAGATATTTATAATTGTACAATCTTAGAATGTCTTGTATTTAATCAAATTCAATTCATTTCAAATTGTAATTAGCCATACATTACTCTTTCACACACAACCGATCCAATGTTTTCTGCAGTTTTAATTGGATCTTAAAACACAAGTCGGCTGCAGACGCATTTCATTAATCGAAATCATCTATTCTTTTCTAAATTACATGGAAACACTAATTCACATTTTGATAAAGGCAATAAACATTGTCGATACGTCAAAAAGAATTTTTATTTCATTTCATTTTCAGTATATATACGAACCAATATACCAAGAAAGCATACAAATATTAAAAATGGTTCAAGAATATCAATAAAAGAATAATTTCGCCTGGTGAAATAGGTTTTTTATTTTTCAAGAATATACTACTCTCAACATCAATATACATACATCATAAGAATCATGGCTTTTTATAAGAAAATTGAAGAAAATTATGGATTCTACACCGTCCATTTATTGAAAACGTTCTCAAAGATGATGAATACTTTCGACAATCAGAAGGGAAAATAGGAAAATATACTTATTACGACTACAAAGTTTAAGAATAATACCAAAATTTTCAAAAATCAATGATAATCACATCATTCTCAATAGTGAGTACTTAGATAATGCTTATCTTCAATTCAAAGAAACATTTCAATTGGAAGTATTGAAACCTCTTAATATCTGTTATTTGTAAATGTCTATTCAAAATTCAACCTGAAAAAGATAACGTATTGCTTAACTATGACACTATGAGTAAAAATTTTGAGGTTAAATTCCATAGAATTATCTTAAACTTGAATAGTTGATTATAATAGATGTGGATAGAATAACTAATTCATACAATAATCATAGATATTTATAATTGTACAATCTTAGAATGTCTTGTATTTAATCAAATTCAATTCATTTCAAATTGTAATTAGCCATACATTACTCTTTCACACACAACGGATCCAATGTTTTCTGCAGTTTTAATTGGATCTTGAAACACAAGTCGGCTGCAGACGCATTTCATTAATCGAAATCATCTATTCGTTTCTAAATGACATGGAAACACTAATTCACATTTTGATAAAGGCAATAAACATTGTCGAAACGTCAAAAAGAATTTTTATTTCATTTTATTTTCAGTATATATACGAACCAATATACCAAGAAAGCATACAAATATTACAAATGGTTCAAGAATATCAATAAAAGAATAATTTCGCCTGGTGAAATAGGTTTTTTAATTTTCAAGAATACACTACTCTCAACATCAAAATACATACATCATAAGAATCATGGCTTTTTATAAGAAAATTGAAGAAAATTATGGATTCTACACCGTCCATTTATTGAAAACGTTCTCAAAGATGATGAATACTTTCGCCAATCAGAAGGGAAAATAGGAAAATATACTTATTACGACTATAAAGTTTAAGAATAATACCAAAATTTTCAAAAATCAATGATAATCACATCATTCTCAATAGTGAGTACTTAGATAATTCTTATCTTCAATTCAAAGGAACATTTCAATTGAAAGTATTGAAACCTCTCAATATCTGACATTTGTAAATGTCTATTCAAAATTCAACCTAAAAAGATAATGTATTGCTTAACTATGACACTATGAGTAACAATTTTGAGGTTAAATTCCATAGAATTATCTTAAACTTGAATAGTTGATCATAATAGATGTGGATAGAATAACTAATTCATACAATAATCATAGATATTTATAATTGTACAATCTTAGAATGTCTTGTATTTAATCAAATTCAATTCATTTCAAATTGTTATTAGCCATACATTACTCTTTCACACACAACCGATCCAATGTTTTCTGCAGTTTTAATTGGATCTTAAAACACAAGTCGGCTGCAGACGCATTTCATTAATCGAAATCATCTATTCTTTTCTAAATTGAATGGAAACACTAATTCACATTTTGATAAAGGCAATAAACATTGTCGAAACGTCAAAGAGAATTTTTATTTCATTTTATTTTCAGTATATATACGAACCAATATACCGAAAAAGCATACAAATATTACAAATGGTTCAAGAATATCAATAAAAGAATAATTTCGCCTGGTGAAATAGGTTTTTTATTTTTCAAGAATACACTACTCTCAACATCAATATACATACATCATAAGAATCATGTCTTTTTATAAGAAAATTTAAGAAAATTATGGATCCTACACCGTCCATTTATTGAAAACGTTCTCAAAGATGATGAATACTTTCGCCAATCAGAAGGGAAAATAGGAAAATATACTCATTACGATTATAAAGTTTGAGAATAATACCAAAATTTTCAAAAATCAATGATAATCACATCATTCTCAATAGTGAGTACTTAGATAATGCTTATCTTCAATTCAAAGAAACATTTCGATTGAAAGTATTGAAACCTCTTAATATCTGACATTTGTAAATGTCTATTAAAAATTCAACCTAAGAAAGATAACGTATTGCTTAACTATGACACTATGAGTAACAATTTTGGGGTTAAATTCCATAGAATTATCTTAAACTAGAATAGTTGATTATAATAGATGTGGATAGAATAACTAATTCATACAATAATCATAGATATTTATAATTGTACAATCTTAGAATGTCTTGTATTTAATCAAATTCAATTCATTTCAAATTGTAATTAGCCATACATTACTCTTTCACACACAACCGATCCAATGTTTTCTGCAGTTTTAATTGGATCTTGAAACACAAGTCGGCTGCAGACGCATTTCATTAATCGAAATCATCTATTCTTTTCTAAATGACATGGAAAAACTAATTCACATTTTGATAAAGGCAATAAACATTGTCGAAACGTCAAAAAGAATTTTTATTTCATTTTATTTTCAGTATAAATACGAACCAATATACCAAGAAAGCATACAAATATTACAAATGGTTCAAGAATATCAATAAAAGAATAATTTCGCCAGGTGAAATAGGTTTTTTAATTTTCAAGAATACACTACTCTCAAGATCAATATACATACATCATAAGAATCATGGCTTTTTATAAGAAAATTGAAGAAAATTATGGATTCTACACCGTCCATTTATTGAAAACGTTCTCAAAGATGATGAATACTTCCGCCAATCAGAAGGGAAAATAGGAAAATATACTTATTACGACTATAAAGTTTAAGAATAATACCAAAACTTTCAAAAATCAATGATAATCACATCATTCTCAATAGTGAGTACTTAGATAATGCTCATCTTCAATTCAAAGAAACATTTCAATTGAAAGTATCGAAACCTCTCAATATCTGACATTTGTAAATGTCTATTCAAAATTCAACCTAAAAAAGATAACGTATTGCTTAACTATGACACTATGAGTAACAATTTTGAGGTTAAATTCCATAGAATTATCTTAAACTTGAATAGTTGATTATAATAGATGTGGATAGAATAACTAATTCATACAATAATCATAGATATTTATAATTGTACAATCTTAGAATGTCTTGTATTTAATCAAATTCAATTCATTTCAAATTGTTATTAGCCATACATTACTCTTTCACACACAACCGATCCAATGTTTTCTGCAGTTTTAATTGGATCTTAAAACACAAGTCGGCTGCAGACGCATTTCATTAATCGAAATCATCTATTCTTTTCTAAATTGAATGGAAACACTAATTCACATTTTGATAAAGGCAATAAACATTGTCGAAACGTCAAAGAGAATTTTTATTTCATTTTATTTTCAGTATATATACGAACCAATATACCAAGAAAGCATACAAATATTACAAATGGTTCAAGAATATCAATAAAAGAATAATTTCGCCTGGTGAAATAGGTTTTTTATTTTTCAAGAATACGCTACTCTCAACATCAATATACATACATCATAAGAATCATGGATTTTTATAAGAAAATTTAAGAAAATTATGGATTCTACACCGTCCATTTATTGAAAACGTTCTCAAAGATGATGAATACTTTCGCCAATCAGAAGGGAAAATAGGAAAATATACTCATTACGACTATAAAGTTTGAGAATAATACCAAAATTTTCAAAAATCAATGATAATCACATCATTCTCAATAGTGAGTACTTAGATAATGCTTATCTTCAATTCAAAGAAACATTTCAATTGAAAGTATTGAAACCTCTTAATATCTGACATTTGTAAATGTCTATTAAAAATTCAACCTAAGAAAGATAACGTATTGCTTAACTATGACACTATGAGTAACAATTTTGAGGTTAAATTCCATAGAATTATCTTAAACTTGAATAGTTGATTATAATAGATGTGGATAGAATAACTAATTCATACAATAATCATAGATATTTATAATTGTACAATCTTAGAATGTCTTGTATTTAATCAAATTCAATTCATTTCAAATAGTCATTAGCCATACATTACTCCTTCACACACAACCGATCCAATGTTTTCTTCAGTTTTAGTTGGATCTTAAAACACAAGTCGGCTGCAGACGCATTTCATTAATCGAAATCATCTATTCTTTTCTAAATTAAATGGAAACACTAATTCACATTTTGATAAAGGCAATAAACATTGTCGAAACGTCAGAAAGAATTTTTATGTCATTTTATTTTCAGTATATATACGAACCAATATACCAAGAAAGCATACAAATATTACAAATGGTTCAAGAATATCAATAAAAGAATAATTTCGCCTGGTGAAATAGGTTTTTTATTTTTCAAGAATACGCTACTCTCAACATCAATATACATACATCATAAGAATCATGGCTTTTTATAAGAAAATTGAAGAAAATTATGGATTCTACACCGTCCATTTATTGGAAACGTTCTCAAAGATGATGAATACTTCCACCAATCAGAAGGGAAAATAGGAAAATATACTTATTACGACTATAAAGTTTACGAATAATACCAACATCTTCAAAAATCAATGATAATCAGATCATTCTCAATAGTGAGTACTTAGATAATGCTTATCTTCAATTCAAAGAAACATTTCAATTGAAAGTATTGAAACCTCTTAATATCTGACATTTGTAAATGTCTATTCAAAATTCAACCTAAAAAAGATAACGTATTGCTTAACTATGACACTATGAGTAACAATTTTGAGGTTAAATTCCATAGAATTATCTTAAACTAGAATAGTTAATTATAATAGATGTGGATAGAATAACTAATTCATACAATAATCATAGATATTTATAATTGTACAATCTTAGAATGTCTTGTATTTAATCAAATTCAATTCATTTCAAATTGTAATTAGCCATACATTACTCTTTCACACACAACCGATCCAATGTTTTCTTCAGTTTTAATTGGATCTTAAAACACAAGTCGGCTGCAGACGCATTTCATTAATCGAAATCATCTATTCTTTTCTAAATTAAATGGAAACACTAATTCACATTTTGATAAAGGCAATAAACATTGTCGAAACGTCAGAAAGAATTTTTATGTCATTTTATTTTCAGTATATATACGAACCAATATACCAAGAAAGCATACAAACATTACAAATGGTTCAAGAATATCAATA
This sequence comes from Endomychus coccineus, assembly GCA_958510875.1. NCBI lineage: Eukaryota > Metazoa > Arthropoda > Insecta > Coleoptera > Endomychidae > Endomychus > Endomychus coccineus. Next base: position 102,875,854 of record OY294068.1, on the reverse strand, counting down.
AAAGAATAATTTCGCCTGGTGAAACAGGTTTTTTATTTTTCAAGAATACGCTACTCTCAACATCAATATACATACATCATAAGAATCATGGCTTTTTATAAGAAAATTGAAGAAAATTATGGATTCTACACCGTCCATTTATTGGAAACGTTCTCAAAGATGATGAATACTTTCACCAATCAGAAGGGAAAATAGGAAAATATACTTATTACGACTATAAAGTTTACGAATAATACCAACATCTTCAAAAATCAATGATAATCAGATCATTCTCAATAGTGAGTACTTAGATAATGCTTATCTTCAATTCAAAGAAACATTTCAATTGAAAGTATTGAAACCTCTTAATATCTGACATTTGTAAATGTCTATTCGAAATTCAACCTAAAAAAGATAATGTATTGCTTAACTATGACACTATGAGTAACAATTTTGAGGTTAAATTCCATAGAATTATCTTAAACTTGAATAGTTGATTATAATAGATGTGGATAGAATAACTAATTCATACAATAATCATAGATACTTATAATTGTACAATCTTAGAATGTCTTGTATTTAATCAAATTCAATTCATTTCAAATTGTAATTAGCCATACATTACTCTTTCACACACAACCGTTCCAATGTTTTCTGCAGTTTTAATTGGATCTTAAAACACTAGTCGGCTGCAGACGCATTTCATTAATCGAAATCATCTATTCTTTTCTAAATTACATGGAATCACTAATTCACATTTTGATAAAGGCAATAAACATTGTCGAAACGTCAAAAAGATATTTATTTCATTTCATTTTCAGTATATATACGAACCAATATACCAAGAAAGCATACAAACATTACAAATGGTTCAAGAATATCTATAAAAGAATAATTTCGCCTGGTGAAATAGGTTTTTTATTTTTCACGAATACACTACTCTCAACATCAATATACATACTTCATAAGAATCATGACTTTTTATAAGAAAATTGAAGAAAATTATGGATTCTACACCGTCCATTTATTGAAAACGTTCTCAAAGATGATGAATACTTTCGCCAATCAGAAGGGAAAATAGGAAAATATACTTATTACGACTATAAAGTTTAAGAATAATACCAAAATTTCCAAAAATCAATGATAATCACATCATTTCCAATAGTGAATACTTAGATGATGCTTATCTTCAATTCAAAGAAACATTTCAATTGAAACTATTGAAACCTCTTAATATCTGACATTCGTAAATGTCTATTCAAAATTTTACCTAAAAAAGACAACGTATTGCTTAACTATGACACTATGAGTAACAATTTTGAGGTTAAATTCCATAGAATTATCTTAAACTTGAATAGTTGATTATAATAGATGTGGATAGAATAACTAATTCATACAATAATCATAGATATTTATAATTGTACAATCTTAGAATGTCTTGTATTTAATCAAATTCAATTCATTTCAAATTGTAATTAGCCATACATTACTCTTTCACACACAACCGATCCAATGTTTTCTGCAGTTTTAATTGGATCTTAAAACACAAGTCGGCTGCAGACGCATTTCATTAATCGAAATCATCTATTCTTCTCTAAATTACATGGAAACACTAATTCACATTTTGATAAAGGCAATAAACATTGTCGATACGTCAAAAAGGATTTTTATTTCATTTTATTTTCAGTATATATACGAACCAATATACCAAGAAAGCATACAAATATTAAAAATGGTTCAAGAATATCAATAAAAGAATAATTTCGCCTGGTGAAATAGGTTTTTTATTTTTCAAGAATATACTACTCTCAACATCAATATACATACATCATAAGAATCATGGCTTTTTATAAGAAAATTGAAGAAAATTATGGATTCTACACCGTCCATTTATTGAAAACGTTCTCAAAGATGATGAATACTTTCGACAATCAGAAGGGAAAATAGGAAAATATACTTATTACGACTATAAAGTTCAAGAATAATACCAAAATTTTCAAAAATCAATGATAATCACATCATTCTCAATAGTGAGTACTTAGATAATGCTTATCTTCAATTCAAAGAAACATTTCAATTGAAAGTATTGAAACCTCTTAATATCTGTTATTTGTAAATGTCTATTCAAAATTCAACCTAAAAAAGATAACGTATTGCTTAACTATGACACTATGAGTAAAAATTTTGAGGTTAAATTCCATAGAATTATCTCAAACTTGAATAGTTGATTATAATAGATGTGGATAGAATAACTAATTCATACAATAATCATAGATATTTATAATTGTACAATCTTAGAATGTCTTGTATTTAATCAAATTCAATTCATTTCAAATTGTAATTAGCCATACATTACTCTTTCACACACAACGGATCCAATGTTTTCTGCAGTTTTAATTGGATCTTGAAACACAAGTCGGCTGCAGACGCATTTCATTAATCGAAATCATCTATTCGTTTCTAAATGACATGGAAACACTAATTCACATTTTGATAAAGGCAATAAACATTGTCGAAACGTCAAAAAGAATTTTTATTTCATTTTATTTTCAGTATATATACGAACCAATATACCAAGAAAGCATACAAATATTACAAATGGTTCAAGAATATCAATAAAAGAATAATTTCGCCTGGTGGAATAGGTTTTTTAATTTTCAAGAATACACTACTCTCAACATCAAAATACATACATCATAAGAATCATGGCTTTTTATAAGAAAATTGAAGAAAATTATGGATTCTACACCGTCCATTTATTGAAAACGTTCTCAAAGATGATGAATACTTTCGCCAATCAGAAGGGAAAATAGGAAAATATACTTATTACGACTATAAAGTTTAAGAATAATACCAAAATTATCAAAAATCAATGATAATCACATCATTCTCAATAGTGAGTACTTAGATAATTCTTATCTTCAATTCAAAGGAACATTTCAATTGAAAGTATTGAAACCTCTCAATATCTGACATTTGTAAATGTCTATTCAAAATTCAACCTAAAAAAGATAACGTATTGCTTAACTATGACACTATGAGTAACAATTTTGAGGTTAAATTCCATAGAATTATCTTAAACTTGAATAGTTGATTATAATAGATGTGGATAGAATAACTAATTCATACAATAATCATAGATATTTATAATTGTACAATCTTAGAATGTCTTGTATTTAATCAAATTCAATTCATTTCAAATTGTTATTAGCCATACATTACTCTTTCACACACAACCGATCCAATGTTTTCTGCAGTTTTAATTGGATCTTAAAACAAAAGTCGGCTGCAGACGCATTTCATTAATCGAAATCATCTATTCTTTTCTAAATTAAATGGAAACACTAATTCACATTTTGATAAAGGCAATAAACATTGTCGAAACGTCAAAGAGAATTTTTATTTCATTTTATTTTCAGTATATATACGAACCAATATACCAAGAAAGCATACAAATATTACAAATGGTTCAAGAATATCAATAAAAGAATAATTTCGCCTGGTGAAATAGGTTTTTTATTTTTCAAGAATACACTACTCTCAACATCAATATACATACATCATAAGAATCATGGCTTTTTATAAGAAAATTTAAGAAAATTATGGATTCTACACCGTCCATTTATTGAAAACGTTCTCAAAGATGATGAACACTTTCGCCAATCAGAAGGGAAAATAGGAAAATATACTCATTACGACTATAAAGTTTGAGAATAATACCAAAATTTTCAAAAATCAATGATAATCACATCATTCTCAGTAGTGAGTACTTAGATAATGCTTATCTTCAATTCAAAGAAACATTTCAATTGAAAGTATTGAAACCTCTTGAAATCTGACATTTGTAAATGTCTATTCAAAATTCAACCTAAAGAAGATAACGTATTGCTTAACTATGACACTATGAGTAACAATTTTGAGGTTAAATTCCATAGAATTATCTTAAACTAGAATAGTTGACTATAATAGATGTGGATAGAATAACTAATTCATACGATAATCATAGATATTTATAATTGTACAATCTTAGAATGTCTTGTATTTAATCAAATTCAATTCATTTCAAATTGTAATTAGCCATACATTACTCTTTCACACACAACCGATCCAATGTTTTCTGCAGTTCTAATTGGATCTTGAAACACAAGTCGGCTGCAGACGCATTACATTAATCGAAATCATCTATTCTTTTCTAAATGACATGGAAACACTAATTCACATTTTGATAAAGGCAATAAACATTGTCGAAACGTCAAAAAGGATTTTCATTTCATTTTATTTTCAGTATAAATACGAACCAATATACCAAGAAAGCATACAAATATTACAAATGGTTCAAGAATATCAATAAAAGAATAATTTCGCCTGGTGAAATAGGTTTTTTAATTTTCAAGAATACACTACTCTCAACATCAATATACATACATCATGAGAATCATGGCTTTTTATAAGAAAATTGAAGAAAATTTTGGATTCTACACCGTCCATTTATTGAAAACGTTCTCAAAGATGATGAATACTTTCGCCAATCAGAAGGGAAAATAGGAAAATATACTTATTACGACTATAAAGTTTAAGAATAATACCAAAATTTTCAAAAATCAATGATAATCACATCATTCTCAATAGTGAGTACTTAGATAATGCTTATCTTAAATTCGAAGAAACATTTCAATTGAAAGTATTGAAACCTCTCAATATCTGACATTTGTAAATGTCTATTCAAAATTCAACCTAAAAAAGATAACGTATTGCTTAACTATGACACTATGAGTAATAATTTTGAGGTTAAATTCCATAGAATTATCTTAAACTTGAATAGTTGATTATAATAGATGTAGATAGAATAACTAATTCATACAATAATCATAGATATTTATTATTGTACAATCTAAGAATGTCTTGTATTTAATCAAATTCAATTCATTTCAAATTGTTATTGGCCATACATTACTCTTTCACACACAACCGATCCAATGTTTTCTGCAGTTTTAATTGGATCTTAAAACACAAGTCGGCTGCAGACGCATTTCATTAATCGAAATTATCTATTCTTTTCTAAATTAAATGGAAACACTAATTCACATTTTGATAAAGGCAATAAACATTGTCGAAACGTCAAAAAGAATTTTTATTTCATTTCATTTTCAGTATATATACGAACCAATATACCAAGAAAGCATACGAATATTACAAATGGTTCAAGAATATCAATAAAAGAATAATTTCACCTGGTGAAATAGGTTTTTTATTTTTCAAGAATACACTACTCTCAACATCAATATACATACATCATAAGAATCATGGCTTTTTATAAGAAAATTGAAGAAAATTATGGATTCTACACCGTCCATTTATTGAAAACGTTCTCAAAGATGATGAATACTTTCGCCAATCAGAAGGGAAAATAGGAAAATATACTTATACATAAATATACTTATACGTAAATATACTTATATATACGACTATAAAGTTTGAGAATAATACCAAAATTTTCAAAAATCAATGATAATCACATCTTTCTCAATAGTGAGTACTTGGATAATGCTTATCTTCAATTCAAAGAAACATTTCAATTGAAAGTATTGAAACCTCTTGAAATCTGACATTTGTAAATGTCTATTCAAAATTCAACCTAAAAAAGATAACGTATTGCTTAACTATGACACTATGAGTAACAATTTTGTGGTTAAATTCCATAGAATTATCTTAAACTAGAATAGCTGATTATAATAGATGTGGATAGAATAACTAATTCATACAATAATCATAGATATTTATAATTGTACAATCTTAGAATGTCTTGTATTTAATCAAATTCAATTCATTTCAAATTGTAATTAGCCATACATTACTCTTTCACACACAACCGATCCAATGTTTTCTGCAGTTTTAATTGGATCTTAAAACACAAGTCGGCTGCAGACGCATTTCATTAATCGAAGTCATCTATTCTTTTCTAAATTACATGGAAACACTAATTCACATTTTGGTAAAGGCAATAAACATTGTCGAAACGTCAAAAAGAATTTTCATTTCATTTTATTTTCAGTATATATACGAACCAATATACCAAGAAAGCATACAAACATTACAAATGGTTCAAGAATATCAATAAAAGAATAATTTCGCCTGGTGAAATAGAATTTCCATTTTTCAAGAATACACTACTTTCAACATCAATATACATACATCATAAGAATCATGGCTTTTTATAAGAAAATTGAAGAAAATTATGGATTCTACACCGTCCATTCATTGAAAACGTTCTCAAAGATGATGAATACTTTCGCCAATTAGAAGGGAAAATAGGAAAATATACTTATTACGACTATAAAGTTTAAGAATAATACCAAAATTTTCAAAAATCAATGATAATCACATCATTCTCAATAGTGAGTACTTAGATAATGCTTATCTTCAATTCAAAGGAACATTTCAATTGAAAGTATTGAAACCTCTTAATATCTGACATTTGTAAATGTCTATTCAAAATTCAACCTAAAAAAGATAACGTATTGCTTAACTATGACACTATGAGTAACAACTTTGAGGTTAATATCCATAGAATTATCTTAAACTTGAATAGTTGATTATAATACATGTGGATAGAATGACTAATTCATACAATAATCATAAATATTTATAATTGTACAATCTTAGAATGTCTTGTATCTAATCAAATTCAATTCATTTCAAATTGTAATTAGCCATACATTACTCTTTCACACACAACCGATCCAATGTTTTCTGCAGTTTTAATTGGATCTTAAAACACAAGTCGGCTGCAGACGCATTTCATTAATCGAAATCATCTATTCTTTTCTAAATTACATGGAAACACTAATTCACATTTTGATAAAGGCAATAAACATTGTCGAAACGTCAAAAAGAATTTTTATTTCATTTTATTTTCAGTACATATACGAACCAATATACCAAGAAAGCATACAAATATTACAAATGGTTCAAGAATATCAATAGAGGAATAATTTCGCCTGGTGAAATAGGTTTTTTATATTTCAAGAATACACTACTCTCAACATCAATATACATACATCATAAGAATCATGGCTTTTTATAAGAAAATTGAAGAAAATTATGGATTCTACACCGTCCATTTATTGAAAACGTTCTCAAAGATGATGAATACTTTCGCCAATCAGAAGGAAAAATAGGAAAATATACTTATTACGACTATAAAGTTTAAGAATAATACCAAAATTATCAAAAATCAATGATAATCACATCATTCTCAATAGTGAGTACTTAGATAATGCTTATCTTCAATTCAAAGAAACATTTCAATTGAAAGTATTGAAACCTCTTAATATCTGACATTTGTAAATGTCTATTCAAAATTCAACCTAAAAAAGATAACGTATTACTTAACTATGACACTATGAGTAACAATTTTGAGGTTAAATTCCATAGAATTATCTTGAACTTGAATAGTTGATTATAATAGATGTGGGTAGAATAACTAATTCATACAATAATCATAGATATTTATAATTTTACAATCTTAGAATGTCTTGTATTTAATCAAATTCAATTCATTTCAAATTGTAATTAGCCATACATTACTCTTTCACACACAACCGATCCAATGTTTTCTGCAGTTTTAATTGGATCTTAAAACACAAGTCGGCTGCAGACGCATTTCATTAATCGAAATCATCTATTCTTCTCTAAATTACATGGAAACAATAATTCACATTTTGATAAAGGCAATAAACATTGTCGAGACGTCAAAAAGAATTGTTATTTCATTTTATTTTCAGTATATATACGAACCAATATACCAAGAAAGCATACAAACAATACAAATGGTTCAAGAATATCAATAAAAGAATAATTTCGCCTGGTGAAATAGGTTTTCTATTTTTCAAGAATACACTACTCTCAACATCAATATACATACATCATAAGAATCATGGCTTTTTATAAGAAAATTGAAGAAATTTATGGATTCTACACCGTCCATCTATTGAAAACGTTCTCAAAGATGATGAATACTTTCGCCAATCAGAAGGCAAAATAGGAAAATATACTTATTACGACTATAAAGCTTAAGAATAATACCAAAATTTTCAAAAATCAATGACAATCACATCATTCTCAATAGTGAGTACCTAGATAATGCTTATCTTCAATTCAAAGAAACATTTCAAATGAAAGTATTGAAACCTCTTAATATCTGACATTTGTAAATGTCTATTCTAAATTCAACCTAAAAAAGATAACGTATTGCTTAACTATGACACTATGAGTAACAACTTTGAGGTTAAATTCCATAGAATTATCTTAAACTTGAATAGTTGATTATAATAGATGTGGATAGAATAACTAATTCATACAATAATCATAGATATTTATAATTGTACAATCTTAGAATGTCTTGTATTCAATCAAATTCAATTCATTTCAAATTGTAATTAGCCATACATTACTCTTTCACACACAACCGATCCAATGTTTTCTGCAGTTTTAATTGGATCTTAAAACACAAGTCGGCTGCAGACGCATTTCATTAATCGAAATCATCTATTCTTTTCTAAATTGCGTGGAAACACTAATTCACATTTTGATAAAGGCAATAAACATTGTCGAAACGTCAAAAAGAATTTTTATTTCATTTTATTTTCAGTATATATACGAACCAATATACCAAGAAGGCATACAAATATTACAAATGGTTCAAGAATATCAATAAAAGAATAATTTCGCCTGGTGAAATAGGTTTTTTATTTTTCAAGAATACACTACTCTCAAAATCAATATACATACATCATAAGAATCATGGCTTTTTATAAGAAAATTGAAGAAAATTATGGATTCTACACCGTCCATTTATTGAAAACGTTCTCAAAGATGATGAATACTTTCGCCAATCAGAAGGGAAAATAGGAAAATATACTTATTACGACTATAAAGTTTAAGAATAATACCAAAATTTTCAAAAATCAATGATAATCACATCATTCTCAATAGTGAGTATTTAGGTAATGCTTATCTTCAATTCAAAGAAACATTTCAATTGAAAGTATTGAAACCTCTTAATATCTGACATTTGTAAATGTCTATTCAAAATTCAACCTTAAAAAGATAACGTATTGCTCAACTATGACACTATGAGTAACAATTTTGAGGTTAAATTCCATAGAATTATCTTAAACTTGAATAGTTGATTATAATAGATGTGGATAGAATAACTAATTCATACAGTAATCATAGATATTTATAATTGTACAATCTTAGAATGTCTTGTATTTAATCAAATTCAATTCATTTCAAATTGTAATTAGCCATACATTACTCTTTCACACACAACCGATCCAATGTTTTCTGCAGTTTTAATTGGATCTTGAAACACAAGTCGGCTGCAGACGCATTTCATTAATCGAAATCATCTATTCTTTTCTAAATGACATGGAAACACTAATTCACATTTTGATAAAGGCAATAAGCATTGTCGGAACGTCAAGAAGAATTTTTATTTCATTTTATTTTCAGTACATATACAAACCAATATACCAAGAAAGCATACAAACAATACAAATGGTTCAAGAATATCAATAAAAGAGTAATTTCGCCTGGTGAAATAGGTTTTCTATTTTTCAAGAATACACTACTCTCAACATCAATATACATACATCATAAGAATCATGGCTTTTTATAAGAAAATTGAAGAAATTCATGGATTCTACACCGTCCATTTATTGAAAACGTGCTCAAAGATGATGAATACTTCCGCCAATCAGAAGGGAAAATAGGAAAATATACTTATTACGACTACAAAGTTTAAGAATAATACCAAAATTTTCAAAAATCAATGATAATCACATCATTCTCAATAGTGAGTACCTAGATAATGCTTATCTTCAATTCAAAGAAACATTTCAATTGAAAGTATTGAAACCTCTTAATATCTGACATTTGTAAATGTCTATTCTAAATTCAACCTAAAAAAGATAACGTATTGCTTAACTATGACACTATGAGTAACAACTTTGAGGTTAAATTCCATAGAATTATCTTAAACTTGAATAGTTGATTATAATAGATGTGGATAGAATAACTAATTCATACAATAATCATAAATATTCATAATTGTACAATCTTAGAATGTCTTGTATTTAATCAAATTCAATTCATTTCAAATTGTAATTAGCCATACATTACTCTTTCACACACAACCGATCCAATGTTTTCTGCAGTTTTAATTGGATCTTAAAACACTAGTCGGCTGCAGACGCATTTCATTAATCGAAATCATCTATTCTTCTCTAAATTACGTGGAAACACTAATTCACATTTTGATAAAGGCAATAAACATTGTCGAAACGTCAAAATAAATTTTTATTTCATTTTATTTTCAGTATATATACGAACCAATATACCAAGAAAGCATACAAATATCACAAATGGTTCAAGAATATCAATAAAAGAATAATTTCGCCTGGTGAAATAGGTTTTTTATTCTTCAAGAATACACTACTCTCAAAATCAATATACATACATCATAAGAATCATGGCTTTTTATAAGAAAATTGAAGAAAATTATGGATTCTACACCGTCCATTTATTGAAAACGTTCTCAAAGATGATGAATACTTTCGCCAATCAGAAGGGAAAATAGGAAAATATACTTATTACGACTATAAAGTTTAAGAATAATACCAAAATTTTCAAAAATCAATGATAATCACATCATTCTCAATAGTGAGTACTTAGATAATGCTTATCTTCAATTCAAAGAAACATTTCCATTGAAAGTATTGAAACCTCTTAATATCTGACATTTGTAAATGTCTATTCGAAATTCAACCTAAAAAAGATAACGTATTGCTTAACTATGACACTATGAGTAACAATTTTGAGGTTAAATTCCATAGAATTATCTTAAACTTGAATAGTTGATTATAATAGATGTGGATAGAATAACTAATTCATACAATAATCATAGATATTTATAATTGTACAATCTTAGAATGTCTTGTATTTAATCAAATTCAATTCATTTCAAATTGTAATTAGCCATACATTACTCTTTCACACACAACCGATCCAATGTTTTCTGCAGTTTCAATTGGATCTTGAAACACAAGTCGGCTGCAGACGCATTTCATTAATCGAAATCATCTATTCTTTTCTAAATGACATGGAAACACTAATTCACATTTTGATAAAGGCAATAAACATTGTCGAAACGTCAAGAAGAATTTTTATTTCATTTTATTTTCAGTATATATACGAACCAATATACCAAGAAAGCATACAAATATTACAAATGGTTCAAGAATATCAATAAAAGAATAATTTCGCCTGGTGAAATAGGTTCTTTAATTTTCAAGAATACACTACTCTCAACATCAATATACATACATCATAAGAATCATGGCTTTTTATAAGAAAATTGAAGGAAATTATGGATTTTACACCGTCCATTTATTGAAAACGTTCTCAAAGATGATGAATACTTTCGCCAATCAGAAGGGAAAATAGGAAAATATACTTATTACGACTATAAACTTCAAGAATAATACCAAAATTTTCAAAAATCAATGATAATCACATCCTTCTCAATAGTGAGTACTTAGATAATGCTTATCTTCAATTCAAAGAAACATTTCAATTGAAAGTATTGAAACCTCTTGAAATCTGACATTTGTAAATGTCTATTCAAAATTCAACCTAAAAAAGATAACGTATTGCTTAACTATGACACTATGAGTAACAATTTTGAGGTTAAATTCCATAGAATTATCTTAAACTAGAATAGTTGATTATAATAGATGTGGATAGAATAACTAATTCATACAATAATCATAGATATTTATAATCGTACAATCTTAGAATGTCTTGTATTTAATCAAATTCAATTCATTTCAAATTGTTATTAGCCATACATTACTCTTTCACACACAACCGTTCCAATGTTTTCTGCAGTTTTAATTGGATCTCAAAACACAAGTCGGCTGCAGACGCATTTCATTAATCGAAATCATCTATTCGTTTCTAAATTAAATGGAAACACTAATTCACATTTTGATAAAGGCAATAAACATTGTCGGAACGTCAAAAAGAATTTTTATTTCATTTTATTTTCAGTATATATACGAACCAATATACCAAGAAAGCATACAAATATTACAAATGGTTCAAGAATATCAATAAAAGAATAATTTCGCCCGGTGAAATAGGTTTTTTATTTTTCAAGAATACACTACTCTCAACATCAATATACATACATCATAAGAATCATGGCTTTTTATAAGAAAATTGAAGAAAATTATGGATTCTACACCGTCCATTTATTGAAAACGTTCTCAAAGATGATGAATACTTTCGCCAATCAGAAGGGAAAATAGGAAAATATACTTATTACGACTATAAAGTTTAAGAATAATACCAAAATTTTCAAAAATCAATGATAATCACATCATTCTCAATAGTGAGTACTTAGATAATGCTTATCTTCAATTCAAAGAAACATTTCAATTGAAAGTATTGAAACCTCTCGAAATCTGACATTTGTAAATGTCTATTCAAAATTCAACCTAAAAAAGATAACGTTCCGCTTAACTATGACACTATGAGTAACTATTTTGAGGTTAAATTCCATAGAATTATCTTAAACTAGAACAGTTGATTATAATAGATGTGGATAGAATAACTAATTCATACAATAATCATAGATATTTATAATTGTACAATCTTAGAATGTCTTGTATTTAATCAAATCCAATTCATTTCAAATTGTAATTAGCCATACATTACTCTTTCACACACAACCGATCCAATGTTTTCTGCAGTTTTAATTGGATCTCAAAACACAAGTCGGCTGCAGACGCATTTCATTAATCGAAGTCATCTATTCTTTTCTAAATTACATGGAAACACTAATTCACATTTTGATAAAGGCAATAAACATTGTCGAAACGTCAAAAAGAATTTTTATTTCATTTTATTTTCAGTATATATACGAACCAATATACCAAGAAAGCATACAAACATAACAAATGGTTCAAGAATATCAATAAAAGAATAATTTCGCCTGGTGAAATAGAATTTCTATTTTTCAAGAATACACTACTTTCAACATCAATATACATACATCATAAGAATCATGGCTTTTTATAAGAAAATTGAAGAAAATTATGGATTCTACACCGTCCGTTCATTGAAAACGTTCTCAAAGATGATGAATACTTTCGCCAATCAGAAGGGAAAATAGGAAAATATACTTATTACGACTATAAAGTTTAAGAATAATACCAAAATTTTCAAAAATCAATGATAATCACATCATTCTCAATAGTGAGTACTTAGATAATGCTTATCTTCAATTCAAAGGAAGATTTCAATTGAAAGTATTGAAACCTCTCAATATCTGACATTTGTAAATGTCTATTCAAAATTCAACCTAAAAAAGATAACGTATTGCTTAACTATGACACTATGAGTAACAACTTTGAGGTTAAATTCCATAAAATTATCTTAAACTTGAATAGTTGATTATAATAGATGTGGATAGAATAACTAATTCATACAATAATCATAAATATTTATAATTGTACAATCTTAGAATGTCTTGTATTTAATCAAATTCAATTCATTTCAAATTGTAATTAGCCATACATTACTCTTTCACACACAACCGATCCAATGTTTTCTGCAGTTTTAATTGGATCTTAAAACACAAGTCGGCTGCAGACGCATTTCATTAATCGAAATCATCTATTCTTTTCTAAATTACATGGAAACACTAATTCACATTTTGATAAAGGCAATAAACATTGTCGAAACTTCAAAAAAAATTCTTGTTTCATTTTATTTTCAGTATATATACGAACCAATATACCAAGAAAGCATACAAATATTACAAATGGTTCAAGAATATCAATAAAAGAATAATTTCGCCTGGTGAAATAGGTTTTTTATTTTTCAAGAATACACTACTCTCAACATCAATATACATACATCATAAGAATAATGGCTTTTCATAAGAAAATTGAAGAAAATTATGGATTCTACACCGTCCATTTATTGAAAACGTTCTCAAAGATGATGAATACTTTTGGCAATCAGAAGGAAAAATAGGAAAATATACTTATTACGACTATAAAGTTTAAGAATAATACCAAAATTATCAAAAATCAATGATAGTCACATCATTCTCGATAGTGAGTACTTAGATAATGCTTATCTTCAATTCAAAGAAACATTCCAATTGAAAGTATTGAAACCTCTTAATATCTGACATTTGTAAATGTCTATTCAAAATTCAACCTAAAAAAGATAACGTATTACTTAACTATGACACTATGAGTAACAATTTTGAGGTTAAATTCCATAGAATTATCTTAAACTTGAATAGTTGATTATAATAGATGTGGATAGAATAACTAATTCATACAGTAATCATAGATATTTATAATTGTACAATCTTAGAATGTCTTGTATTTAATCAAATTCAATTCATTTCAAATTGTAATTAGCCATACATTACTCTTTCACACACAACCGATCCAATGTTTTCTGCAGTTTTAATTGGATCTCAAAACACAAGTCGGCTGCAGACGCATTTCATTAATCGAAATCATCTATTCTTCTCTAAATTACATGGAAACACTAATTCACATTTTGATAAAGGCAATAAACATTGTCGAAACGTCAAAAAGAATTTTTATTTCATTTTATTTTAAGTATATATACGAACCAATATACCAAGAAAGCATACAAATATTACAAATGGTTCAAGAATATCAATAAAAGAATAATTTCGCCTGGTGAAATAGGTTTTTTATTTTCCAAGAATACACTACTCTCAAAATCAATATACATACATCATAAGAATCATGGCTTTTTATAAGAAAATTGAAGAAAATTATGGATTCTACACCGTCCATTTATTGAAAACGTTCTCAAAGATGATGAATACTTTCGCCAATCAGAAGGGAAAATAGGAAAATATACTTATCACGACTATAAAGTTTAAGAATATTACCAAAATTTCCAAAAATCAATGATAATCACATCATTCTCAATAGTGAGTACTTAGATAATGCTTATCTTCAATTCAAAGAAACATTTCAATTGAAAGTATTGAAACCTCTTAATATCTGACATTTGTAAATGTCTATTCAAAATTCAACCTAAAAAAGATAACGTGTTCCCTAACTATGACACTATGAGTAACAATTTTGAGGTTAAATTCCATAGAATTATCTTAAACTTGATTAGTTGATTATAATAGATGTGGATAGAATAACTAATTCATACAATAATCATAGATATTCATAATTGTACAATCTTAGAATGTCTTGTATTTAATCAAACTCAATTCATTCCAAATTGTAATTAGCCATACATTACTCTTTCACACACAACCGATCCAATGTTTTCTGCAGTTTTAATTGGACCTTAAAACACAAGTCGGCTGCAGACGCATTTCATTAATCGAAATCATCTATTCTTTTCTAAATTACATGGAAACACGAATTCACATTTTGATAAAGGCAATAAACATTGTCGAAACGTCAAAAAGAATTTTTATTTAATTTTATTTTCAGTATATATACGAACCAATATACCAAGAAAGCATACAAATATTACAAATGGTTCAAGAATATCAATAAAAGGATATATATATATATATATATATATATATATATATTTATGTATATATATATGTATGCATATTATTGTTAAGTATCAAATTTTATTATTATATTTTCCCTCATGTATTATCTATCACTCACAAGATTTATCTTTTGTGATTAGCTCTATTTATTCATGGTATATGTGAATCTATTCTAAGTATTTTCTTATAATCATTGTATTACATACACATTTATTATGAATAAATCTATTTATTATTATTATTATTATTATTATTATTATTATTATCCTTTACCGAATATAACTGACGTTCTCGATAAATTGAGGCAAATACAATTACTTTTCCACATTAGATTTGGCTAGTGGATTTCATCAAATTGGAATGCACCCTGATGATGTCCAGAAAACTGCATTCAACGTTGAAAATGGGCACTACGAATATTTACGTATGCCTTTTGGCTTAAAGAATGCTCCTGCCACCTTTCAACCGGTTATGGATAACATCCTACAGGGATTGCAAAACATAATTTGTCTACTATATATTGACGATATCATAATTTTCTCAACTTCTTTGCAAGAGCATATAGTCAACTTAAAGAAGGTATTTCAACGCCTCCTCGAATCCAACTTCAAAATTCAGCTTTGATAAATTGGAATTTTAAAAAAAGGAAACAGCCTATTTGGGTCACATAATCACAACGGACGGAGTGAAGCCTAACCCTGACAAAATTAAAGCCATTATTAAATTTCCTATCCCAAAATCAACTAAAGAGATCAAAGGATTTTTAGGCCTATTGGGATATTATCGAAAATTTATTTCCGATTTTGCCAAAATCACAAAACCTATGACATCTTGCTTGAAAAAAGGATCGAAAATAGATCTGAACCCAGAATACATCCGATGTTTCGAAACTTGTAAAGAACTCTTGTATAAACGTGAAATGCTTGTTGAAGGACAACCCTTTCGGGAACGTTAATGATTAAAATTAATTGTGAACTGGAATGTACGATTTATTGATGCTTTCTATTTATTATGACATTTCTATCTATCTATATAAACAAACTAACAAAACAATAACAATATGCAGTCACAGATGAGTATAGATCGACTCAACCCATGCTGCCAACAATGGCCAAACTGGTTACTGTCAAATGACAATGTCAATACTCATTGCAATAAAGGTAATTAAATATAATTGGCGATTGTCCATAAGCCGCCCACCTTGGAAGATTTGCTTTCAATAATCAAAATTCCTCAGTAGTACATCTAACATAAATTGAAATTAACAAAAAAGCTTGAACATGTTGAATTTTCGAATTTGTAAATGTTCTTCATAGTACCATACAATTTAAGTATGACATTCCGATGGTAGAAAACAAATTTTATTTACTGAACACCTGAAGATTCTTCCACTAGACACCTTCACAGACACTACACCTGTTACTTTATCAGCTCCTGGGTAAATTTCAACAATGCGAGCCATGGGCCAGCGTAGTGGTGGAATATTGTCCTCCTTCAAAAGAACCAAATCGCCTATCTTGGGATCAGCCGAAGAGGTTTGCCATTTGCCTCTCTGCTGCAATTGTGTGAGATAGTCTCTAGACCAACGAGACCAAAAATGTTGAAATAACTGTTGTATTTTCTGATATCTGGATAACCTGTTCATAATGTAATCCTGTTCATAATGTAATCTCTGTGGTGCAGCAGTCAGTGTATCTCCAATTGAGAAGTGAGCAGGAGTGAGAGGTAAATAGTCATTAGGGTCAGAAGAAAGGCGAGAAAGGGGTCTGGAGTTGAGGCAAGACTCAATCTGCGTCAACACCGTATACATTTCTTCATATGTAACCGAAGCGAGCCCTAAAATACGTTTCATGTGAAATTTAGTGGATTCCACAGCCGCTTCCCAAATACCTCCCATGTGTGGAGATTTGGAAGGAATGAAAGACCATTTTATACCGTCTGAAACTAGAAAATTTTAAATTTTTTCCTTGTGACCTTCGTTTATTAATAAATTACGTAATTCATTGAAATGATTATTTGCACCCACAAAATTAGAACCGTTATCTGAAAACAATTCTGAGGGTTTGCCCCTTCTGGATACGAAACGTTTCAGCGCATTGAGAAAACAATCTGTGCTCAAATCTTTCACTAGTTCTATATGTACCGCACGTGTCGAGAAACATACAAAAACACATATATATGTCTTAACTAATTTCGTCTTACGCAACGTCCCTTCCTTTATGAGAATGGGCCCTGCTTTCGGCAACACGATCGGGTGTTTTTGCGAATAATTTAAGTTCGCGTGCTCCAATCTGCCTCCAACTCTAATTAAATCCTGTTCGTCTAAAAACGGATTGAGACTGATAAGTTTGCTATTACGGAGTATGGGGCGAGACAACTTGAGCGAGCGAATCTCTTGCGAGAACTCTGTCCCTTGCGCAAGTCGTATAAGCAGTCTTAGGGCATATTCGAGTTCATCAACTGTCAAAGTAACACTCTTCTTCATCTTGATCAAGGTGATCGATTTAAATCGAATGCAATAAGCTACTACCCTTTGTAGTTTCGTTAGCGTTGAATATCTATCAAATATATTCAAGATGTTATGATTGGTCGTTGCCAATGAAATTGTTGATAGTTTTATTTCGGGAATATTTCCTATCGTGTCTATGTCAAGAAGATTATCCTGGAAAGAATTCCTATCCTCGACTAAAAATGTAGGTCCGTCCCACCAAATTTTCGAACTCTCCAATTCGATCGGATTTATACCTCGGGATATAATATCTGCCGGGTTATCTTCAGATTTTACGTGTTCCCATTCGTCCGTACAAGTTAGTTCAGTGATTTTTGTAACTCTGTTAGCAACAAATGTTTTCAATTTACCGGGGTCGATTTTTAACCATGCTAATACTATCGTAGAGTCACAATAATAGTGTGTACTGGATACTTCGACATTGAGTAAATTTCTTACAACGTGCATTAATTTCGCAAGTATTGTAGCTGCCAAAAGTTCTAATCCAGGTAAAGTGTGCTTGCCTTGAGGCACAACCCTTGACTTTGCACATAAAAGTCGCGAGAGGATTTCATCCTGTACGTTTTTTGAAGATAAATATATACATGAGCCATATGCTTTCTCCGAGGCGTCGCTAAAACAGTGTAGTTCGATATTTTTTGGGTTTTCACATACAACGTTTCTTTGAATATTGATACTATTTATGAAATTGATTTGTTCCGAAAATGTTTTCCAATTATTCACCATGTCGACAGGCAAAGGTTCGTCCCAAGAAATGTCTCTTTGCCATAATTGACGCATGAATAGCTTTGCTTGTATCGTTGCTGGGCCTATCAGACCTAGCGGGTCAAAAATTCTTGATATTGCAGCTAAGACTGAACGTTTTGTAATAATATTATTATTGAAACTGATGTTCACCGCGTAGCTGAACGTGTCTGTATTAGGATTCCATACGATTCCTAACGTTTTTAATTCCTTACTATCGGCAAACTTTATCAATTTATCTTCATTTTCACGATTACCCAATATTGAATTTAAAATCCCCTTTTCGTTTGAACACCATTTCCTTAATGGACGATTGGCGCTATTCAAAATTTCGATTATTTCATTGTATATTTCTAAAGCCTCATCTATCGTGTCAACGCTTGTTAACAAATCGTCCATATAAAATGCATGTCTTAATATGTTCGATGTGCATGGATATTTCTCTTCGAATTCTGATGAGAGTTGTTGTAAAATTTTAATTGCAAGATAACTCGTGGATGCCGTTCCGTAAGTCACTGTATTTAGGGTATAAATCTTAATGGACTCCGATTCATCATATCGCCATAATATCCGCTGATATTTTCTGTCATCGGGATGTGGTATTATTTGTCTGAACATCATTTTCATGTCTGCACTCAAAACATACCGATGCAGTCTGAGACGTGTTACAATTGAGAAAAGATCATCTTGAACGTTAGGACCTACGAGCAATAAATCATTGAGTGATATTCCGTGACTGGTTTTTGCAGATCCGTCGAACACAACTCTACAACGAGTAGTAGTACTGCTGTGTTTCACCACCGCATAATGTGACAATATATACGAAGGTTGCTCAATACTCCCATCGAAATTTTTAACGAATGTCATGTGTCCCATTGATTCGTATTGTTTCATAAATTCAATGTTATCTCCCTTCAAATTATCATCGCGTTTGAATCTGTTCTCTAGAGAACGTAAACGTTTTAAGGCGTTAGTTGCAGAATCGCCTAAATCTAACATTCGTGCTGAAAAAGGTAATCTGACTACAAATCTACCATCCGAATTACGAAGCGTGTTTTTTCAAAATAATTTCCACAGTACTGTCCTTCCTTGGTTAGAAAAGGTTTGTGAGGTATTTCTTCAGTTTTCCAAAACCTTGTATATGATACATCCAACATTTCATTGGATATAGCTTGCTTGAAATTGCAGAAAAACTTGTTATTGGAATGTTTCCGTAAATTTATTGAGCCTGTAAGTACCCATCCTAAAACAGTTTCTTGCAAGTTTGGTGTATTTTTACCAAGTTTGAGTTGATTCGGACATAAAAAATCATAAAATATATGGGCTCCAAGAAGATTGTCGATTTGTTGTGGTTTATTGAATTCAGGATCAGCTAGCATGATACCGGTCGGGAGTTTCAATATATTTTTATTGAATCCTGTATATGGAATTTTTTCCGTAATCGTGGGCAACACTAAAAACGTTGGATCGCATTTGAATGAAGTTGACCGAGACTTCATAAGTCGCCTTTGTTTTTTGCACGATGGCTATAGTTTTTGATTTATTCCTGCAATTGATGTTCGAGAACCTTCGCATGGCAAATCTAGTTTTTTACATAGTTCTTGTGTGATCAAATTGCTTTGACTGCCAGAGTCCAAAAGAGCTTTGCAAACGTGAGCGTTTCCGAGCGTGTCATAAATTATTATTTGAGCTGTAGATAATAAAACTAACTGATTATCGCGTGTATTTGATTGACTGCCTTGCAAGATTGCTGATTCCGATTTTGATTCTGTAAGAATTTGGGAGTGTGATTCGTGAGATGCAAGTGCCTTTTCCGAGATTTGCGTATTACCTTCTTTGTGCGATGATTGCATGACTGGGTTGTGATTTGATTTGACATTATGAGCAGCTGTTATAGTTAGTACGGGAGTAACTTTTTCAGAATTAGTTACGATATTTGTTGATAAATCTGAAACGTTCGTGCTTTGCGTGGTTGCGATGTGTTGTGTATCATTGTTCGAGTGATGAGCCTGATGGTTCGAATTATGCGTGTGATTGTTATTGTGAAGTAAAGTATTGTGATTCAAATTACAGCGTTTACATTTGCTCGTTTTGCATGCCCATTTGGAATGACCTGGTCTAAGACAATTACTACATAGTCGTAGTTTTTTGATTTCATCGTATTTATCACCTATTGATAATTTGTTGAAATCTGCGCAGTTATAAATGAAATGGTGCGCTTTGCAATAATGACATGAAACTTCTTTTAAATTGTGTCATGAAGGGAAAACTAATCATCGCGGAATTACCGAAACGGAAACTCAATTGAAACGAAGATATTATTGGCCTAATATTCGAGGAACTATAACTAAATACATCAATAACTGTGATTTGTGTCAACGAATGAAATATGATCGAAACCCACCGAAACAAAAACTAGAATTGACACCAACTCCGAGTAAACCTTCCGAGATAGTACATGCAGATACTTTCACAATAAAAAATCAAAAGTTCCTAACCATAATAGCAGCAACGGTTATCCATGTCACAAAAGCTTTCATAACTTTCATGACTCATCATGGCTCACCCAAATTATTAACTTTGGATAATGGATCAGAACTTAAGAACAATATTATGAATGATTTTGCGTTACTGCATTAAATTAAAGTTCACTATACTACACCCTTGAACCCTATCTCGAACGGTATCATTGAAAGATTCCACTCAACAATATAAGAACACCTAAGAATAGTTCGAGATATCAGAAAAGACTTGAACATTCTGGACCAAATGCCCTATGTCATTCTCGGTTATAATCATGCCATTCACAGCGCAACAGAACAACGCCCTGTAGATATCATAAATGGTCATTCAGATTCAAATAGCCCTTTCGACATTAACTTAAATGAGAAATTATTTACTAGTTACATAAACGAACATAGAGAATGCACTAAATAACTGTATAAACATTTAAACGAACAAATGTCCAGACAAAAAGAACACACCTTAGAAAAACAAAACAAAGACAGAAACGACCCTCTACCTTATGAGATCGGTAAATTAGGTTACCACAAAACAAATGCTAGAGATAAATCAAGCCCTAGATTCAAGTCCCACATTATAACAGCTGACCAAAGTATACAAATTATGATAAAAATAATTTCAAAAGGCCTTTATCTAACCAAGATCATATAACGTTGCAGGGTACTACTCGCCATGGCAACAACCCAGGTGGCTCGAAAAATTAAAATGACCAAGTTGGACTCCAATCCTGGTATCTTACCTTACAAATTGGGAAACGCGAAATTAAGAGTCACACGTTCATTCATTATTTTGAAAAACCTATCAAAACGGAATTAATTAAAATCTCCGATCAATACCAAAACATAAAAACCACAATAAATAAAAAACATATTCTCTATTCTATGGAACTGAAAAATGAAGATAATTCAATCTTTTTCGAGATAGATCTTGCTGAACAAAAATTCAACTCCTTACACTCTAACAAAAGAATAAAGAGAGGACTTGTAAATGGATTAGGTTCAATTTTTAAAAGTGTCTCCGGTAATTTAGACGCCGAAGACGGTAAGAGATATGACGAAGCCTTTGCCAATCTAAAAGAGAATCAGAATAACATAGCTATATCACCTTAAACAAACAGATTTCATTAACTACCAAAATTATTGAAGATTATAATAGAACTCTGACCCTAATTGAACAAAATGAAAAACAATTAACGGATAAAATCAACGAACTCAATCATGACTTAGATGAAACTATATTTGATGTACAAAGTTATTTATGGGCTAAAAATGCTTACGATCAGATAGGTCGCGTAGTTAATATCATACTTCAATTATTGAACAATCTAGAGAATGCCATTACCTTTGCTAGACTTAAACTTGCTCATAATAGTATTCTGAAAATTGAAGATCTAGACTTTATTATTGAAAAACTTCTCAAGCATCACCATCCAAATAAATTGTTATTTGGAGTTAATTTTTCGAATACATACAAATATTATGAAATTCTAGAAGTCGAATCGTATCACTCCAATGATCGAAAAGTTTTGTAGTCCATTTTCCAATTGTTTTTCCAGAAACTTATTCATACTATCATCTCTACTCTATACCTACCAAAGATAGTACCATCCTTATCCCAATGGAACCTTATCTGGCTGTGGAAGGTGACCACTATCGGTATCAAGACAGCGAATGCAGAAATACATACCCAATGTATTATTGTGCCAATGGACAACCACTCGAACAAGCTCAGCAAACAGACTGTACATATCAACTGCTTCAATTAAGAATTACGAATTCCACAACATGTGAACCAATTCCAGTTGTAATTAAAAATGAAGTTATCGAAGAAATTTCCACCACCCACTACATCGCTATATGTCCTGAAGACACAAAAATTCAAATGAACTGTTATGAAATCGACTTAACAACACTTGAGGGCTGATCGAAGTACCCACCAGTTGCAGCTTTCAGACACCAAACAATATATATACAAACAATGAGGAAACCATCCCAGGACAACCACTGCTACTATCATTCGTTCGAGTACTCAAGGTGGTTGCTAAAGCAAAACAAGAACTAGTTATCCATAACATACCATTGTACCGACTACACCGATTACAAAAGGAACAACAGGGAATCCAACAAGTGACACTGAAGAATATACCAACAAACTCAACCCACATCTGGACTTCACCTCTATATGGAATCGTCCTTATTTTATTGATATATGGAATTGCGCGTTTTTACAAACTTAAACGTTCCAATCAAAACACGATGCCACCATCAACCAAACAGGCCGCCGAACCATCCAAAAACATCATTCCACTCCAACCATTGAACAATAGAGATGAATGACTGAATCACACCTTCTGTGATTCCTTCTAGGAAGGGAGGAGTTACATCATCCTAGATGCCGTTCCCATGCGAATTGTGCGGAATCTGACTCCACGGAACTTCGTCAGCAATTTACTATATCTTACATGTTTCTTTACAACATGCATTTTTCAATATGAATTCAGTCTTGACATATAATTCAATCTGTTAATACCTATTCAGAAATATAATCTGTACTTTATTTGCCAAAATAAATAATTTTATCTTATACTCAACGGAGTTATAAAATTCGCGGTGAAGCTGATCGATATATGAATAGCATATTCTCATTCAGCACATCATGTAGATTCAGAATATGCAATGGAATAGCCACTCCCGGTTTTTCTTCCGGAGTGACAATGTGTCGATTATATAACCCACTTCCGGTTTCACCCTGATGAGGATGCCTAAGTCGATAAAAATCCCATTCAGCATATCATGTAGATTCAGAATATGCAATGAAATAGCCACTTCTGGTTTACACTTCCGGTGTCGACTATATAACCCTCTTTCGGTTTCACCCTGATGATGATGAAGTTTAAGTCGATGAAAAATACAAGTGACTGACGTCATGACTCTGAAACACTATGACAGTTCATTCATAGATGGCTCGCAGCTAATGATACCCACGTGACCCCTCGTTGAAAACCCACGTGACAGACGCCGTGACATCTCGTTGAAGACCCACGTGACGGCCTCTTTCAAAAGCCACGTGACTAACAACATGCAGAAGCAACCTGCGTATTCAATCCTCAACAAACAACATGTATATTCCTTCATCACCCCCACCGGATGTCGAATCACTCACACCAGGAGCATATCGACACATAGAGCGGAAAAATCCTCACACTTATCACTTAGACCGGATACACTGGAGTCAAATCTTCTACATTTAAATTGAAATTTCTCTAGTCCTCCATATTCAAGCGGTTAACGCGCCAACTTTGGAGTTTGTGTCCCCGGTTCGAATCCTGTGTGTGTACAAAAAATTATTTCAGTAGAATGTGAGTAAACAGATGACCAGTTCACAGACTGCAGATTGGGAAACCATAGACTGCCCCCAGACCATATTTGTGAGAACCATAGACTACCAGACCATAGTTGGAAGAACCATAGACTACCGACACCAATCCCGTAGCAGATAGAAACGACTCCAAATCATAGACCCCTATCGGGTAGAGGCGATACCAACCCCTAGCCACCTAGCGGGTAGAAGCGACACCAAACCCTAGCCACCTAGCGGGCAGAAGCGACATCAAACCCTAGCCACGTAGCGGGCGGAAGCGACATCGAACGCTGCGGGCAGAAGCGACACCTCGACCAACAACCCGCCATCCACCAGACATTCAGCCAAGTTTCGAACTACTCCTCATGCCCGGGCTGGTGATACAGTGACAACAGTTACCGACAACTGATAAGGACCGGAAGTGATTGTCTGCCCCAAGTGACGCCACTCCTACTGACTCCTTGAGTCCCCTCTCGTTCAACATCTCAGTGCTGCCGCTCTTCATTGCTCTAAGACGGACTCGTGGATATTACTTTGAACCACCGAACGACCGGAAGCATCGGATGTATGCTTCTGGGGAGGAAAATCTCCATCAAGCTCTCAATGTGGTTCAGGAATATACACGAGCCGTAGGCATGGACTTGAGATTGGACAAATGCGCAGTGTTTCATTCGAGGAAAGGACGATATCCGGAAATGCACGAAAATATGCAGCTTGCCGAAGGAAGCATCTTCAAACACCTTGACGCTGGCGAAACCTATCGATACCTGGGGATGAAACAGCGTCCTAATTATGACGCTCCCCATGTAAAGGTGGCTCTACGCGGCAAGTACAAAAACCTTGTTCAGAAGATTTGGTCTTCCGAACTTCGTCTTCGAGTGAGAACAAGGTGTCTGCAACAAATATGCTTATCATTCAAGTCTCGCATATCTATCACAGTTTGCATTGTAGGTCTTTCGTTTCCCGCATTTATCTCCTACGTTACCGGGGAGGTAGGAGACTCCACAGTCTCAAAGGTCTGCATCGAAGTGTGATTCTGAATATAGCTTGTACAGTTCTCAGGAGTTCAAACCCCCTCCTGTGCTTTGTTAAAAGTCACGAATTGGCTCGAATTTCAGATCAGTCGAGAAGGCCGACTAGATGGCAACTTCGAGTTCCAACCTTCCCTCCTGAAAGTTCAGATAAATGCTGCGGAGCAAGAATTTATGCTTACGCGGCATGTTGACAAGCCGATACACGAGGTTTCCTGTCAAAACATCGGAACGTTTGGCTTGTCAACTAGGCTGACCTTCGGCTACCTAAGGTCAGCCGGGCTTACATCACAAACTGAGGGATCTACCGCAGCTTGCCAAGATGGCGTAGTTAACACCTTGGTCTATCGCCACAATGTGAGGGGTTTGCCGGTCCTTGATGTCAGCTGCAGGGCCTGTCGAAAGCCGCCTGATACGCTTTTCCACCTGCTGTCAGCATGTCCGGCAAAAGCGGCCTCGGCGTACACCCATCGCCATAATGCGGCCCTACGGGTGCTGTATCACCATATAAGGCACTCGTACGGGATAGACCGGAAGCCGGTGCCGCCTCACATGCCAGGAGATATTGAGTCCGTTTTCGGGAACGAAAAATGCCAGATCTACTGGAATTACCCGTTCATGACAGTCAGGTCCGTACAAACGAATAGGCATGACGTTACCCTCCTCTATAAACTAAGCAAGACTATGTATGTCATCGGAATCTCTGCTCCGGCAGAGGAGAACATAGTTTTGAAAGAGGAGGAAAAATGGACAAAATATCAAGATCTCTTGTTCAAGCTTTGCACGCTATACCCAGGCCACAAGGTCGTATTAGAAGTTCTGATCATCGATATTCTGGGTGGGATTCGGTTTTCGCTGCTTCGAACTTGAAAATCATTCCGGCTTGTAAGAATTCGGCGCAGATCTTGATAGACCGGATGCAGAAGTCAGTCATTCTGGGTTCAATTGGAATACTTAAGGCACACGATTTGGGAACCTGAAGCTACTTACCGACCGGTGGAGAGGAGTAGCTTCTGTTATCCGCCTTTTAAGGTTTTTTAGCGCAACCGTTGCAATGTCGTCGGAGCTCGCAGCAGCCCCGACCAGATTGATGTGAAAAAAGAAGGATATATATCAAAATTCATCATTTCCATGAGATTATTTTCGATATTGCAGGAAAAACATTTTCCAAATCAACCATAACAAAAAATTGATGTAAATGTAATACATGGAGATGAATTTGTATGAGTATACTTTGTGGATGAGCGCATCTAAATATATTGATCAATGAGAAAAAACACACATCATGTTTCCAAAATATTCCTTACGGGAGTCATTGAAGTTTGATCACCGAAATTAAGATTTTATTTAGATTAACGCAACAATTTCATTACAGTGCTTCGTAACAAAATTCGCTCTTCCTTCATGACAGGTCACACAGGTCACAATTACCCTGGATAACGGAAATATTTGGTTAATGATTCCATGCCGGTTGTTGCAACCTCTATATCGTCTTTTTCAGTTCATTGCCCATTCCTTCTGCTTTTCTCTAGGGCTCCTTTCTTCAATGAAGATAAGTCGAACATACCTATGGACTCATTATTAGACATCACGAGACATCTCAAAAGTTTTGAAAATGAAAATAGGTGCTTCTAAGACATTTCAAAAACCTGAAATTGGTTTTTGCCTCTTACAGTTCGGACGAATTGGAACCATTCTCGGTGGATCATGATAGGTATTTCAGCGGTCTTTTTTGCCCTTTCAGTGGACGCATGATCTACATCACACTCAAGGTGCTTGTGCCTCGACAACGAAAGCGTATGATCCATACAATTAATCAGCAGTTCTTGCTGACAAAATATGAAATATGAAATCACGGCCAGTATGTTAATATCTTTATTTTGGCCACCACATGTATCTGGGTATTTGACATAGGTCACACTTTCGGACAGACTATCAATTTTTTGTCATAAAGGGGTTGAAGTATTCTTTATTCGTATAATGAATAATACTCACCAGGAATACTTGTGCCTAAGGCGACGAACACGATAGCAGTAACTGAGTCTTCAATTCCGAGGGTAGCACCAAAATGTGATGCTATGTCTCCTATTACGGCAGTCACCAAACCGATGCAAGAAATTGATACTACAAAACACAAATATCCGTCGAGCATATCTGAAAAAAAAAGTTTCACATCAAATCATGTTGGTCAATAATTCAATATTCGTCGATCTAAGCTAATTTGTAATGAATTTCCCAACTTTATTCAATATCTCCTCATCTCAATTATTATCAATACTGAAGGTTGAATGTACCACGTAATTCATGTTTTCATAAAGATAACGACATCTCGTAAAATGAATTGATTGTTTGGAAAATCAAGAACGTATAAAATTTGACAACAATTCACAGATCAGCATGATGATCTTGGTACTTTTCACCATTGAGAATTCAGGTTCTGAATATAGAAAATGTCAACTCATACTCCATACGAAATTTAATTTTAGTTACATTCAGAATATCAGTCTGCTATATAATACATCAACATCATTATTTCCCACAATGTGCCTGAATCAGAATATAATGATCTGTCGAGTCATCTACGAATCGTATTTATTTTCTATATAATATATCATAATTTCCCTCAATATACCTGAATTCGAATAGAATAATCAGTTCTCAACGTTTATCACGATGCCATATTGTTAGAAGGTTTGCAGACGAAGTCGGAATTATGTAAACTATTTTTTTTTTATCGATTCATTGTGGAGTTTACAGCAGTAATATTATTTATCCAATTATTATGCAGATCCATTGAAGATCGCTTCTAATATTTTGAACTATTCGAGAGAACGAGATGATAGAAAATATTTTTCCAATCAGTTTTTCACATTCACTGCTTGAAAGTAGTAAGTATGTCTAAATATCCGATAGGAAGAATGCTGTGGAATGATTCCGAAAAAACGTTTGTGAAATTCTAATTAGACTGGTGGGGAACGAATTAAAATGTTCACTTTCTACTACTAGAGATCTATCGTTCAAACAGCTTATTTATAAGACAATAGGTGCATTCTTTATACGTTATCACAAGTAACAATTTTCCAAAGTTCATCGATTCCGTTTCCGGTATATAAATTATATTTTGCGATTTGTGACAAATTATGTCAAATATCGGCCCACATAACGCAATCTAAGAGCTAACAATCGCGGCGAATGGATTCATTGATTATTAGTAACATAGGATTGCTTTGCATCTACATACATCTACACATAGATAACTCTATCGTAGAATGAAATGTTCCGTGTTAGGTACCGAAACTGCGATAAGAGCACAGCGCGCGGAATAGAAGCCTACTAAATGATGCTTTGGAGGGAATTTCGAATCAAGTTATACAGCACATAACTGCAAATTTTGTTTTCTAACAATTTAAGTAGGAAATAAAACTCGACAGTTTTTTCTTATAGTTCTTATTCAACAAAAGAGTTAAAACAGAGATATGTAAAATATACATATAAATACAATTAAAACATCAAAAACAATAGAAATGACTTGAGACGCTGACTGACAAGGTAATTTTCAGGATTTCGGTGTGAAAATAAGCTAATTTTTTTCAATAAAGTTTTTGGTGTTGGCATTCAACGTGTTAAAAAGAAATACGTGGAATATACATATAAATACAATCAAACGAGACTAATCACAATGGGTTAAAACAAAAATACATAAAATATACAAATTATGTTCTCATGAACTCGCAGTTGTACGCTTCTTGGCCTTCAAATAAGTTTCTTCAGCCTGTTGATATAATGAAGAACAGTTTGGTGGTAGAATTCTACTTTCTTTTCCTGTTATAATGTTGTTCTTTCTTTTGAAATAATTGAATATTACAAGCCGTGAAAATTTTTTAATAACAGAATTCTCCAACATTTTTCAATGTTCACATTCAATGAAGTTGAAATTCACTGATACTTCAATAATGTTTGTTATTTTTTCCGAAATATTTTCAGATTGTGGAATTTTGGATAGCATGAATAACAGAATATAGTAGTATATCATCAAATTTTGTATGAATTCAAAATTGCAGTACTTTAGCCTTTCAACTTTTTGTGCACCATATTCCCTAGATCTTATTAACAAGTTAAAATCATTATTTTCCCATTCTCCTCTTGATACATTGTATTTACAAGCTATACAATTATAGGCGATTCTAGTTTTCATTTTTACTATATATCCCGCTGCAAGTGAAATTATGGTTCTTCCAAAGATTCCACTTGTTGTTCACTGATGAATCCATGTGAGAAATAAGATTATTGATTAAAACTGATAAAAATAATAAAATAATTATGACACATTTTTTATAACATATAATGTGAAATACTAATGAACTGCTGAAGGTTACAAGTATACCACTTCTGTCTTCTTCACAATTTGCTCCAATAGAATGCTTCGATACTAAATTATTAACTAGCAAAGATTTATAAAATGGTCCAAATGCTTCATATATTGGCTTGATAAATCTTTGGCCTCTCTGCCTAATTCGCCCGAAAAAATTTTCGAGGGGATCTTGATTAATATTTTGCGGTTCTGAGAATAGCAACCCCGAAAATCCTAATTGGTTAGTATGAAGTAAAAACCCTTTAATTGTTATTATCCAGTTTTTGAAAGTTGGTCGTACTGTTTTTTTCCTATTCTATTCACAGTACATAGTTTCCATAATTTTGAGTGTATCTTTCCGATGCGTCATATGTGAATTATTATCAAAAATAGAGACTTGTGTCCTCAATGGTTAACCCTCATTGTTCATAGCTACAAATCAATTTAAGTCATCGAATAAATTATCCCAAAAACAAAGAAATTTTGCAGTTTCACTGGCTCTTCTCTCCATCTTAACTGTTCCATTTCAATCAGCTTGTTCTGCAATTTGAGGATTCAGATTTACACCTATTTTATATATTCTGACACAAATTAAACTCACCATTAATTGCCATAAGGTAAATAGTCGATGCAACAGTTCTACTCAAAACTTGAGCACATATGGCTACTATCGAACAACAATAACAATCGCATGCGCATTATGATTTCTATTAAACTCGAACGCTTGACGCGCCCTCTCATGTTTGGAAGCGAAATACTCTCGCTACTTTCACAGGCCAGGCCAGTTTTGATCCCTACCATGAAACATTTCATTCTATGGTAGTATAGTTATCTATGTATCTACAAATTCTTCAAGAACATAAATAAGAAAATATATGTGGGGAGGGGACAACCTCAACAGAAGGTTAAAGTCGGTTAACCGAAGCTACTCGTTCCCAACGGGCGGTGAATATTATCGTTTTATTGAACCTAGAATGACTGCCTTCTGCATCCGGTCTATCAATATCTGCGCCGAGTTCTTATAGGTCGGAATGATTTTCAATATCGGACGTAGGGAAGACCGAATTCTGCCCAAAACACCGATGATCAAACTTACTAATACGATATTGTTGTCTGGGTATAGCGTGCGGATTTCGAACAGTAGATCTTGATACTCTGTTCATTTTTCCTCCTCTTTCAAGACCATGTTCTCCTCTAGCAGAGAATTCGATGACATACATAGTGTTTGTTTATCGAGGAGGACAAGGTCAGGCCCATTTTCTTGTATAGACTCAATGGTCCAAAATGGGTAATTCCAGTAGATCTGGCATTCTTACCTCTTGGTCTATGATGTACGAGTGTAAATGGTAATACAGCACCCGTCGGGTCGCATTATGGCGATGAGTGTATGGCGCGGCCGCTTTTGCCGGACATGCCGACAGCAGGTGGAAAAGTGTATCAGGTGCCTTTTGACAGGACCTGTAGCTGACATCAGGAACCACACTCATCACTTTGCGGCGATAGACCAAGATGTCGATTACGTCATCTTAGCAAGCTGCGGTGTGTCCCTCGGTCTCTGATGTATGGAAGAAGGATAATTTTATTGTCCTATTGATTTACAAAAAAGTACTTACATTAGTAAAATATAATAAGCATAATGTTACAAATATTTTTGTAGTAAACATTCACAGAAGCACAACAGAAGAGTGCTAGTGTGTGACTGTCTAATACCAAAATCGAAAGAATATTTACTTATTCATTCATTCATTCATTTATTCATTTATTTATGTTATTTTTCAGTCTCAAGGAAACGATTTGATGATCTCTACGTTTGAGTTACATATTCAAAATTTACATTTCTTTTTGTACTGTTGAATACTGCCATGAAAGATTTCTAATTCGATAGGTAATAAATTATTGATTTTACTAAAATAGTGTAAATAAAGTTTTGGGTTAATCAACTTCCTGCTTATTACTAGTATGCACTGTGAATTAAAAATTGATCTGATTCCATAATATTGATCAAATAATGAGATTGCAATTTTTGTCTTGTAATGTTCTTTCAGTATTTCCATAATATTCAATTCTCTCACTGTTGAAACCATAGAATCAATAAAAACGTTTTCTGACGGATATGACATGGATTTACTGAGTATATTTCTTTTTATTATTTTCTGACATACAAATAGTTTTGAAATGATGGTGTTATAAATACCTCCCCATGCTATGATTCCATATACAATTACAGGTTATACTAGTGCATAATATGCATTTTCAAATAGTTGTTTGGTCAATACACCTTTTAATGATTTGAACATATACATAATCTTCCTAAATTTGTTATTCAAATTAGGTATGAGTTCACTCCATTTTAAATGACAATCGATAATAATTATTCCTAAGTATTTGATTGGAAATTCTTTTGAGATGGATTCATTGCAGCTACAATTTATATAATTACATGAAGTGCTATGTAATGTTAGTCTACTGAAAAGAGGATGTGAGTTTTCGTGACTGGAGAAACAAAGAAATCTAGTTTTTTCGATATTTAGTTTCAATAGATTATAATCCATCCAAGATTTTATAGTCTGAAGAATTTTTTCAGCCTTAGCCCTTACTAGTCCCCAAGATTTTCCCGTAATATAGATTACTGTGTCGTCAGCATATGCAGTTAACATTCCACCCTTAATTAGTGAGAATAGGTCATTTATATGAACAATGAAAAGAATAGGCCTCAGGACATCACCTTGTGGCACTCCACATTTCATAGTGAGGAAATCATTTTTTTCTATACCTATTTGAACACATTGTTTTCTATTCGAAAAAAACCTTCTGAACCACTTTAGAAGATTTCCGCGAAAGCCATATTTTTCTAACTTTATTATTGAGCTACTATGGCATACGGTATCAAATGCCTTTTCGAGATCTAAAAACAGAGTCAAACATGGGGTTGAGTTATTGACATCATTATAAATTTAATTCGTGAGAGATATTATAGCATCTTGGGAGTTTTTGCCTGGTCTAACCCCATACTGTGTATCTGATAACACATCAAATTTTTCCAAATATTTGATAATTTGGTTTGTAATAATTTTTTCAAATATTTTTGAAAATATTGAAGTCAGTGAAACTGGGCGATAGTTATTCAAATTATCTTTTTTGCTCGATACGAAAAGCGGTTTTATAATAGATGTTTTTAGTACATTTGGAAATATACCCTTTTCACAGGATGAGTTTACGAGTTTATTTACGTTTATTGTGCCAGAG
Organism: Endomychus coccineus; assembly: GCA_958510875.1. Lineage (NCBI taxonomy): Eukaryota > Metazoa > Arthropoda > Insecta > Coleoptera > Endomychidae > Endomychus > Endomychus coccineus. Next base: position 102,842,462 of record OY294068.1, on the reverse strand, counting down.
TTTTGAGAGTGAGTACATTGAATCGGTATTCACCAGGTGCTTTATTATTTTCTAACATTTTTATTTCTTTTAGGATCTCCGACTCCTGAAAGATCTGAAATTTTGATTATCAACTGAAATGTTCTTGATTTTGTTTTCTTTTCTCCCTCTACCTGTAAGTTCATTCGTTATTTGCCATATCTTTTTAGGATTATTCAAGTTTGAGTTGATTTGACTATTAAAATATTGTAGTTTAGCACTTTTTATCTTGCGATGAATTAAGTTCCTTTGAGTATTGTGAATAGCTTTTAGTCCTAAATTATTTGGCGCATTTGTCATGTTTGTGTACATTTTATTTCTTATAATAATATCATTTAAAAATTCATCGGTAATCCAAGGCTTACGCTTTTTTTCTTAGAGTGATAATGTATTGATCCGAGTTCCGTTATGCATCAATGTTTTTATAGTATTTACAAACCATTCTGTGGAACGGTCAACGTCAGCGTAATTTAATAAAGAGTGCTAATTAATTTTTGTTATGCTACGAATTAAATTGTTATAGTTAAATACTTTGATGAAATGATACTTATTGACATTAGCTTGTAAACTATTTACTAAAATGAAGATTTTGGAAAAATGATCAGTTATTTTATTTTAATAAGCTATTGCATGCATGTTATCTGGATTAAATTTTGTTTTGATATAAATGTGATCTAGGCAAGAAATACTCGTATTCTGCATTCTAGTAGGCAAATTAATAAGTGACATATATCCATTTGCAGACATAATATTCATGTATTCTTCAGTAGAGTAATTTAACGATGAGGTATCAATTATATTAATATTCATGTCTTCAACAAAAATTCTATTTTCCAAAACTAATTGGTTTATTATTTAGACCTACATATTGATAATGTTTTACGCTAGTTAGTGTCCAGTATGACAAATGTCAAAAATGGGCTCAAATTTGAAAACGAAGAATCGATGAAACCTGTGAAAACAAAGTTTTCAAAATGTCGAAATTTTGAGACGAATGATTATGTGAACGTAGCTGCAGCGTCGTCTTCCACGTCACCGCTTAATATCAACATTAATTGCATCTACACTTCAAAACCTGGAATCTGTATTTTATACAAGATATATACCTATCCGTTAAGTAATCGACTGGTACATCAGTGCCAATTGATCGAATCCTGTTGGTACAACGATTTTCATTATTATTATTTTTATCCTTCCTTTTCCTTGTATGTTATATACTGGGAGGACATTGAATAGAGTAATATTTGAATAAGTTGTATATGAGATTAGTTCGAAACTTCATCCAATTTTTCTACCATTTTCGAGACCAACAAATAAAAACTTTTTTAATCTAACGCTCTGTATACCATCCATATGTTGGCGCATCCATTGAGTGATCAGCTTCAACATATCTTATACTTCATCGAATCCTACTGGTAGAACTATTTTTATTGGTAATACGATTTTTTCTGAATTACCCCTCAAACATTTAGTACTAGAGGGATATTGGGTAGAGAATATGTTGTATATTAGTATGAGGGAGAAATTCTTATGATTCATGTCTATCTGTTGTCGTTATAGGGATCAAATATTTTTTTCGTTTAACGTATCACCAACTGTATATCTATCATGAGTAGATTAAGTCCGCTACTTCTCCACCAGGAAATGTCTCATCGACCGGATGTTGCGCGCGCAACTTCGGATGTAACGTTACTAACCCGCGAAATTCAAACGTGTCCATAGAGCTTACAATGATTATAGAACTTTCGACCATAGAGGTCTGGATGTGAGGTTAGTTGGATGTGACGTCATCGACCCGCCAAATTCAAACGTAGAGGTGTTTTGGTGATGTTTATCATGGCCGACGTTGGATGCGAATGTCAGAAGAATAAACGTCAAAACCACGATATGACTGATGATGTAGCTACATCGCCACCATCTTCTGATGAACCGATGAACTATCATACTTAAATGTCAATGTCAGACCAGTTAACTTCAAACGACTACATCTATGAATGAACCGATCAACCGTCATGCATACCTATCAACGTCAGAAATGTTAACGTCAAGGGACGACATCTATGAGGTCACAATTCAAAATATGACTGATGTTATAGCTACATCACCGCCATCTCTTAATGAACCGATGAACCATCATACTTCAATCTCAATGTCAGAACAGTTAACTTCAAATGACTACATCTATGAATGAACCGATCAACCGTCATGCGTACCTGTCAACGTCAAAGGACGACATCTATGAGGTATCTTGTTAATGTTTTCGAGCGGGAAATTTATGAACAGATGAACTATCATAACTGGATGTCAATGTCAGAACAGTTAACGTCAAAGGACGACATCTATGAGACTCCAATTCAAAATGTTACCGATGTTGTAGCCTATATCGCCATCTATCACTAAACCGAAGAAATATCATAGCTTTGATGTCAATGTGAGAACTGTTAATGTCAAAGGGCGACATCTATGAGACCCCAATTCGAAATATTACTATATCACCATCTATTAATAAACCGATGAACCATCATAGCTAAATGTCAATGTCAGAACAGTTAACGTCGAAGGACGACATCTATGAGGTGTTTTGCTGATGTTTGCGTGAGGAATTTGAAAAATTTGACTTATGTTGTAGCTATACTGTCATCCATTATTGAACCACACCGTAATTCCAAAATAATGAACTTTTAAAATAACCTACAAATTTCCTCAACGTTAAATGATTACTTACGTATATGAAATTATTACACCAGGAACCACATTGAGTATATGAGAACACGTGGAAGCAATTCATTTTGCATACATCTGCGTCATCACGTTCAGTTTATACGAGAATAATTGAAAACAATGGAGTCATTCATTAGGTAAACAAATAACAATAAGTGATATACTCTAGTCTAGACTTGCTAGTAAGCGAATTTAATTATCGTTTCATTAGTCATTACTAACGTAAGCAACTGTGAGTGGAATTAGTTATCTAGGAATGCGATTGCATGATCTTAGTCATTATACATTCAATCCTCAAACAATCAACTCGTGTTTTGTGTAGTGCTTATATCTAAAAGGTGAGTCTATATTATTATTTGTCTAAGAAAACTATCATTTCAAATTGAAACAATTCAAATTAACTCCATATCAATAAGTTGTTTTTCACTCCAAATTGAAACAATTCAAATTAACTCCATATCAATAAGTTGTTTTTCACTTCAAATTGAAACAATTCAAATTAACTCCATATCAATAAGTTGTTTTTCACTTCAAATTGATAAAATTCAAATTAACTCCATATCAATAAGTTGTTTTTCACTTGAATTTCACATGTAAAATTCGTCTTTGTAATTGTACGTTATTGAGGACTTTCATTTTTGTTTTTAGAGAAACGGAATTTTCGAAAATAAGATCAATTGATTGAAACCAATTAAAACAAAATTTGGTGCAGCTGTTCTGGTGGAGCTTGCAGAGTTTTCAGTGGTTCCTACGAAAACGTGATAAAATTTCTCCAATAGTAGAAAACTATAGACTAACTTTTCCGAGGGGAGGAAAAATTAAGTACCGACGAGTATTGATATAGGAGCAGAGAGGAAGTAGCAGCAGCAACGTTAAGGTTAAAATTGTTTCATTTATTGTAAGGTGAGGCGTTTATCCTATTATTATTATGGAGTCGTCCATCGCGAAACTTAGTTCTGAAATTGTTGGAATTATCGGTGAAGCTCATAAGAACCTCGTTAAATCAAAATTCTCTCCTCAAGAAACACAAAAGTGGATAGATTTTTGTACTAAATATATACGAACTTTTAATAGGCATTTAACTAAAGATTCACTCAATTTAGGGGAGAAAAATCAAATTCAAGCTAATGTGGGGCATATAAGAAGATTCAAAATTTTATTACAAATTCGAAATAAACCCGCCCCCTCAAATAAAAATCGAAGCGATCGTATTCGTTGAGAAGATGGTAAGTCTGCATTTTCTCAACGAATTCGAACTGGGTTGATAATAAATATTTCACATTTAGACCCATTAAATTTTTTGTATGATGCTTTTAATCTCTTTAGTTCTGGAGTTGTCAAAATTTCACATATATACAATTTTATTAAAGTCACCACAACATTTTGTTGTGAATATATCAAACCCAATGTTAATGAAGAGCTTATCCAGGTAGAATTCAAATATTTTCATACAAAATCCGCTCCAATAGATACTTTGACCAATTTGTTGGAGTGGTTTAAGGAGTATGTCATTGGTAAACTTCGAGTTGAACTGGGAGAATTCACTGAAAGAGAAAGTGAGTGGAGCCTCAGAGATGTGATAAGTCTAGGAATCAATATTAATAAACATGAAACTATCAATTCAGGATCGTCCCATATTGTTTTAATTAAAGAAATTCAACTTAAGCATGCAGTTATTAACATTAAAAATTATGACGAGTACTGGATTGCATCCTGCTACTAACCCACATTCAGATCGAATATCTTCATACTCGCATTTCAGTACAATTTTGAATTTGCAAAATTTAACATTTCCTTTACCCATTTCACAAATCCCTGTATTTGAGAAAAATAATAATATTTCTATTCATGTGTTTGTTCTACAATTATGTAAAAATGAAAATGGGGAGAAATTAAAGGTTCTCCCTGCATACCTGACCAAAAATAAACTCGAAAAACACTTCAATTTATTATTGATTCAAAACAAGTATTACCGCGAAGAGGAATCATCATCCTCCTCCTCCATTCAAGTAGATCCGATAGTGAAATTTCATTACTGTTTAATTAAAAATTTATCAAGATTAGTAAATTCTCAAATTACCACTAAACACAAAACTTACTTATGTGAGAGATGTTTGAATAATTTCTGGAGTGAGGTCAAGTACAATAATCATATCGAGGATTGTGGTAAGATGGATACTTGTAAAATAACATTCCCCGAAGAGGATTATTTAAAATTTAAAAATCATTCAATCAAACTGCCTGTACTTTTAATTATCTACTTTGATTTTGAAGCTCTATTATTACCCATCCAAAACTGCTCTCAATCCAGTGCAAATTCATATACAAACAGAACGCAGCTACATGAAGCTCACAGTGTAGGCTTCTACCTGAAATGTCATTTCAACGATTCCCTATCACGTTACAATAGTTATAGAGGACCTAATCCGGCTGAATGGTTGACTGAACAACTAGATAAAATTGGAGAATTCATGGATCTAAAACTAAAATGTGATATACCCATTGATTTTGGTGGAATTAGTATAGTCAGCATAATGTATGGAACCAAATGTCACTTTTGTGGTGTGTTGTTCAAAGAGGAGGATATTCGTGTTGAAGGTCATTGCCATTTTACAGGAAAATATCGAGGATTAGCCCACCAAGATTGCAATTTAAATTATAAATATAAATTTGTGGTACCGGTCGTAGCTCACAATTTGAGTGGGTACGATATGTTTTTATTAATCAGAGATTTGGCTAGATCGTCTATTCAGGTGCTCCCCTTGGATAAAGAGGAATATATAAGTTTCACCAGAAGCTCCACAAATTCTATTGTTAAATTTCGATTTATAGACTGGTGTAGATTTTTGGATTAAAGTTTAGATGAATTAGTTTCTTATTTGAGTGAGGATGACTTGACTATTTTGAAACGCGAGTTTTCACACTTATCTCAAGAAAACTTCAAACTGTTAACACGTAAAGAAGGTTCCCCATACGAACACATGGATGAGTGAGGGAAATTAAACGATGAAAATCTTCCTCCGGTCGAGAAATTCTTCAATAAACTTCGAGATGAATCGATGAGTGAGAAAGATTATCAACACGCTCAATCAGTTTGGAATCGATTTGAGTGTGGAAATTTAGGTGATTATTCGGATTTGTATTTGAAAACAGACGTTTTATTGCTGGCCGATGTATCCGAGAATTTTCGAAACAAATGCGTGGGCCTGTTTGATTTAGACCCCGCACACTACTTCACTGTTCCATCATTCACATGGGATTGTATGCTAAAATACACAAACGTATCAATACAATATTTAAAAGCTATCGATATGGTATTATTTTCGGAACGGGGGATTAGAGGGAGTGTGAGTCAATGCAGTAATCGATTTGCAAAAGCCAACAATAAGTATATGCATAATCACAATCCACAAGAAGAAAATAGTTATCTAATGAATTTCGATGTGTGCAATCTATATGGGTGGGCTATGATTCAATATTTACCTTACGATGGGTTTAAGTGGGTTGAAAATATTGATAATATCGACTTACAACATGTTTCCGATGAAAGCCCTATCGGGTACATTCTAGAGGTTGATTTGGAGTATCCTACAACATTGCATGACCTTCATAAAGATCTCCCTCTTTGTCCAACTCTTACAGCTCCACTGGGTAGTAAATTACCAAAATTATTAACAACTTTTCATAAAAAATCAGGATGTATCATTCATTATAGGAACTTGAAACAATGTTTGACTTTAGGAATGGTACTAACTAAAGCGGCTTCTAAGAACGCCTTTGAGATAGCACTATTCAAGTTGCTCATCAATGCTATTTTCGGGAAATCGATGGAGAACGTGCGGAAGCATAGAGCGGTCAAATTAGTTAACAAATGTTATGGACCTTATGGAGCTCGTTATTATATTTCACAACCCAATTTTAATAGTAGTAAAATATTTGAAGAGAATCTAGTGGCCATTGAACAAAATAAATTAGAAGTGTTATTCAATAAACCAATTTATGTGGGTATGACGATTTTGGACGATTCTAAAACATGTGTGTACGATTTTCATTACAACTCCATGCTTACACTTTATAAAGATCCTGAAATGATAAGATTATGTTTGACTGACACAGATAGTTTGATCTATCATTCAATTACTGATGATGATATTTATCAGAGCATCATCAATAAATATATTCATAAATTCGATACGAGCGATTATGCGCTAAACAACAACTTTGAGATTCCACTTGTAAATAAAAAAGTTGTCAGCTTAATGAAGGATGAGAATGGGGGGATGATTATGGATAAGTTTGTAGGGTTAGGATCCAAGATGTATAGTTATACAGTTCAGGATCGTAACCCAACAAAGAAAGCGAAGGGGGTGCGGGATTATGTGTTGCGGAACACAATCACATTCGAAGATTATGTTAGATGTTTAGAAGAAGGCATTGAGATGTATCGCATACAAAGATCTATCCGCTCATTCGATTTCAAATTGTATACAATCGAACAAAATGAAATTGCCCTCAGCCCTTTCGACAGCAAAAGACACATAATTGGTAATGGGATAAACACTTTACCTTATGGTCATTATTCTTTATCACCATAATTGTATAAGTTTATATATCCATCATATTATTATTATTATTCATACTTCATATCTATGTTTATTATTGTTTTATGAAAATAAATAAAATATTTCTATGATGATGATGATTTGTTTCATTTTTCTCTCTCCCTTTACAGCAAACCGAAAGAATATTTTTCATAAAAATCATTTATTGTTCTAAATCATACATACAAAACCTTATTTTTCCATATATAACATTTCTCTGAGTGTATTAGTCAATAAACAATAAATTTTGTTTATGAAATATCGATAAAACGATACAAGAGTTCTAATCCACTAGCATGGTTAGTGATTCCACGTACATCTTGCTCACTCAAGCTCTGAATCATACATAATCTTATCCTTATGCGAAAACATAAACTCTCTAAGAGTATTAGCTAATAAGCTTTCTGGTGCAACATCTATAAAACAATACAAAAGTTCCATATAACTAGCAAGACCCCTCATTGATTCAATTATTGCAATGACCTTATAATAATATGAACAAAATTCCAAGTTGTTCAAGGAACGACACACGATGAAATATGTAATAATCCGCGAGATTATTCATTTTTCACGATTGAATCGAAGTAGCGTAAGCAGGAGAAATCTCCCGAACATTAAGTTACTCTAAGTAAACCAGGAATACTAGGCACATGAGAGTACAACTCAAATCGTTCCGTAGCATGTAGTTCTGTCCTCACGGGCATTCCAAAATCTAAAATTCTAAATTCCTGACAGGAACAGACTATACATAGACATCCTAGATTCAACGATTAGAGTTTTATTCAGATTGAAATGATGGAATTCCAGTCTGGCGACAGAAATCCGCCATCCGATACCTTTTACAAGTCGTACGTGATTTTTAAGGATTAGGGCATTCAAAGTACATATCTGTAGAATTGCACTTAATCACAGGCGGCAATTAAAACCGCTGACTAAGCAGTGTCGGAGAAATCATTTTTTGTGGTCACTCACTGCCCCTCGATGTGGGAAAACAGGCAACTCTAAATACAGGTTTGTGTATTAGAGCAAAGTATACTTTGGTACAGCAAACCTCATTGGCTATAGTTGAAATGTCTCGAGCTGGTAGGGAAACGAAATTTCGGCGGGAATCGAATTATAAAAATGAAAACTCGATAGGAAGAAAGGCAGTTCCTTTGTCGTGCCTTGTTGGGTAAGCCTGGTTCCTTGTACATATAGCTGAGTCTCTCTCAAAACCAGATCCATTAATTCTTTTTTTTTTCTTTTTTAATTGATATTTTTAACTTAGTCATTTGATTGTTTTTTTGTATTCCAAGTTACCAGATTTTCATTTTACAGCTATCTTTGTTTGTTTGTTTGATTAGTATTCAAAGTAGAATTAATTCATTCCAATCAATTTGTATCATTCTATAGTTATTTTCATTTACTTAAAATCATTCAAAGCAGTAATTTCGAGAACTTATATTTTACTTCAATATCATTAGCTTGAAGCCTTCATTTAGTGAATATTGTTTGGGTAACTAGAATCTAAAATAACCTGTAAAAGAAGTTTGGAGGAAGACATTTGGTAACTTATTGTTGATAGGAATCTAAAGTAATTTGATTTGGAATCAATTTATTTCCCTTAACGATTAGACAATTGGACCTGGGTGCGAGAGAGAGCTAGCTACGGGGTGTAATTCATAATTTAACAAAAAGACGTCGCGTAATACATTTTGTGAAGGCCGTGCGTGAAGTGTAAACTCAGGTGTTACTGGTTTACTTTGTGGATTGAGGATTAAATACTGAGTCAGGGTAAGTCTATAGAACAAGCTATTTAGTCTGAATTCAAGCCAGAAAATTCTGAGGTCAGCACCCCCCTTTCTCGTTTTTTGTGCTGATTTATCAAATGATAACAACCATTAATAGAGTATTTTGATTCATTTGAAGGGAGTGTATTGTTCCATCTGCCGAATTTCTCATATTTTGTAGTGCATATAGGTGACCTACTTAAGATAGGTACAATTGAAATTAGGGTTATTGTAAGTGTAGGTTCAATTATCTAATTATTAGGGGGTCTAGCGGGAAAGATCAGTATTTAAAAGTTGCCATAAGGGTATATTATTCAGAATTTGAAGGGTTCTTAAAACCCCTATTGAGACCCTGATCCTTAAGGACAGGGAGAGTTAGCCATAAGCGGCGAACTTGAGTGAAAGTGTTTGAATTCATCTTGGAAACTAGGGTTTCATTATATTGTTTAATTTGTTGAATCAATTTAATAGATTGTAAGTTTGGACTCGTCCAAACTAACGATGCGGGCGGTTTATGTCATTGAGAGAGGTCAGAGCTGCGCTGCCGAGGAGTGAACACGGTAGTACGTTATTGTCACTTGATTAGTAAACAGTGCCTGTACTTATCGTTAATCCGCCATTGTTATTGTGTATAGAATTTATATAACTTGTTGTAGACAAGTAAAACTGTGTACTTGTTGTTGATTCAGGTAATTTGTAATTTATAAATGTTTTGTGTATGTTCTAAAGTGTTGTGATAAAACTTGCAGTATTTACTCGCATCAACAGCTGTACTTAGTCCCTGAATCCAGGAGAAACCAACAAGGTTCGGCAAGTCTTGATTTCAGACTTACAAGATCAATATATACAAAGCGAACCAGGTAGTTGTCAAAAAGGCATCAGAGCTGTTTGTTTAGAGAATCACCCTTCTGGAATCTCAACCTTACTATCAGTGGCCCCTCTGGTCCATTTCATAACCTTAGTTACTCCATCAGAGTGGTATATTCAATTCAAAAGTAAGGTTAGCCTGCAAAGAAACAACTCTCTGGCTACGTTACATCAGGCGAATCAATAATTCACTGATTGATCATACTTGATAAAGTTTTATCAATTTATCATATTATATTTTATTTAAACCATTCAGAAACTTGCACCAAGTTAATTTCGTTTAATTTAAATTTTGTTTTGTTTCTTGTTGACAATTTGTCATATTTTTCACTTCATGTTTATATATATATATCTGTGTGAGTATTATTGTTTTTGTGTACGATTAACTTTTTTTTCCCAATATACACCTTATACTGTTTGCATTGTTCTTCATTGATACACCATCCCTTGAATAACGTTATAGTGGAATAGAATAATCCTGTCGTGATTGTCATTCCGAACATCTTCAGCAACGTAAAGCTGTCATACTAGCCTAGTATATACTTCGGCCAGGAAAGGCCTGCTACCTAACAATTCTATACCAGGCGCTACTGGAGGGGAAATCCTTCGAGTTTAGTTTCGTCCCCTGAACTATTCTCTAAAACATCTCAAAAGGGAACTGGTGGCAGCTGAATTCAATCCATTCTACCAACGACAGGGCACTCCTTGTAGTGCAATCCTGCAATTTTCACCCTACGCAACCCTCGAGTTGCATAGTAAGGGTAGCTATTCTAGCATAGTTACAGCAAGGTTTCCACTCTCCGTAGCAGCATATGATCCCATAAGGCTTTGACCTGAGGGAACAGTAAACAAACATAACCTAGTAATATCTTGAGCTGGACTTGGTATACTTGGCTTGTGTGCAATAACATTATAAATAAGTTCAATAGTTGCTCCCAAGTACCAGTTCTGCAGATTATCACAAATAACACTTCATCATTAATTCTAATGATTTCACGTACATCTTGCTCGCTCAGATAAAAATCAGTATTGTGCTTGGTAACTTGAAGTACTTTAACGCTATTCGCATAAACGCACTGTATCATTAGACAATAATATCCACACGCTATAGGTGTAGAATCGAAATGTGCATGTTGACTCTCAAAGAATTCCTTGATCTTCATCCGCACTATATTGATGAAGTCGTTCCATTCGTATCTTCCAGAGACGAGTTTTCCATATTGATTTCTTTGATGCAACGAGATAGTTGAAGTGAATTTCCTCATAGGGCTTAGTCCACATCTAACCTCCAAATTTTCTCTCAGTGGGTAAACAGTATTCATTAATAGAAATTGTTCATGTTTTGAGGCTATTCCAATTTTTTCTAAAATTCTATCCAACTCTTCATCACCACTAATACTACTACTACTATTCGCGTTGGAAAACCGACTATCTTGCAAAGACATTCCGCAACAACTGACTGTTGCATTCAAACTTCTCTACCACCAACACATACCAAATATTTATCTGAACATGCGCAGATCATACTATATCGGTATACTGTATCCAACTCTTATCCTCCATACCATACCATTTAACCAGCATTTTATCACCTTTTTTTCGGAGTACTTCCTCAATTAAATATATTTCGGGTTGCTTCGTTTTTTGTTATTCCTCTTCGTAGAAGCATCCGGTGATTGGGGAATCTTTCATGTCTTTGAGTAGATAAGTAACAGGGTTCGTAATTTTAACTTTTATAATTTTAAATAATTCCGCTGACCAATTAGGCGTATACGGTTTTTCGAAAATATGTTTTGCCTTACTGATACGCACCACATCTCCAACGTTGTATTTGTGTGGTAGAAATAGCTTGACGTGTGAGTAGCATCGCTTCAATATCTCACTTTCGTTATGTTTTGTCACTTTACACGGAGCCAGATTGATCGTTCTATGCTTACGCTTATTATATTTTTCAGTGATCTCTTCGAGTATATCAAACCATTTGTATTTCCCACTCGAACTGAAATGTTTATAGAGCGCTTCTTTCAACGTTCGAATAACGCGTTCTGCAATGGCTGCTTTTTTTACAGAATAAGTATTACATTGATTGATTTTATGTTTCTTCATCAACTCTTTAAATTGCTTATTGAAGAACTTCTTTCCTTGATCGCTTTGTAAATGTGTGAGTATACGCGCGTTAGATTTCAGAAAAATAGAGTCAACAGCCTTCCGAACCTTTTCAGCCGATTTCGTTTTCAACGGACGAGTCCATAGATACTTTGAGAAGCAATCGATCATCACTAAAATGAATTTAAATCCTCGATTTTCACGCGCATAATTACCCATTTCAGCCAGATCCATCTGCCACAGATCATCTAAACCTTTTATGATTGTTCGGCGGCGTTTGAAATTCTTTCTACTTGGTTCATGAAGCTCATATACAACTTGTTATTCACCTTGTTGCAACATGCTGAATTATCGCATTAGGATTGACTATCAGAATTTCCTCCCAACACAACCAATTTGCTATCAATATTCTTCAGACTAGTGATGGATACATTTTGTTGTGTAGTTATATTATGAATGTCATCAGTTAATTTCGCAATATCATCCTCAGTCTGTTTCTTATATACGTCTATCACTTTCTGCACATCGGTTTGAAGATTCTTTAAAGCTTTATTCATAAGATTATTAGCCTTTGCATACTTGTCAAGAAGTTCCTTCAACCTTTTTTCCACTTCAATTATCGCGCTATCGACGTACTTCTTATTCGCAGCATCGTTATTTAAAGTAGGTGTTTTCATATTGGGAATTTTTAAATTTTTAATATCCACATCACCGTCTGGTGTATGAGTCAAAACGTTCTTAAAAATCGAGCGTATTCCGAGAACATCGACGCTATTCACTACACCGTCTCCTCCGCTCCTAGATCTCCTACCAAACTTGTCGAGACTCATCATATAACTGTTTCAAACGCTATTGTATCTCATCTAATGAATGATATCTGCCTCTCGAAGTTCATTTATAATTGCAACAATCTCATTATCATGCGACGTATTCCCAGCTTCTTGAGAAGCAATCAATAGTTTTAGGCGTTCCACAAGTTCGTTTGGATCGTCCCAGTATACGTACTCCACTGGTTCGTTGTTATATGTCAATTGCATACCGCTACCGAGTGCTTCCTCATGAATTAGAGGTCGAATTATTTTAATGTACTTGTATCTTCGAGTACCTTTCAAGTTTCCAGCACTATTTCTGTGGGGATTTGTCAAGTTCAGAATCATCCTGTGATTCATCTTATCTTTCTTGGTGAAATTTCTAGGCTTGTCATAGAATATAAGTTCACACAGACCGACGGTACTTTTGAATTTTCTCCCTTGTGTCACGATAGTATCTCTATTTTTGAAATCGATTAATTTACCTCCTAGTAACCATGACAACAAACTAGCATCGTAAACTGGGCCATAAACTTTATCGACTTTTCTACTCCCTGACAAATAATCACCGATATATTTTTGAAGTAACTCTGGGTAAGAATCTAATACGTCATACTCATCATCGTTGTCAGACTCTTCAATAACAGTTTTCATACTTGCTTCGCTTACATCCAATACCGTTCCTCTTTCATCTTCCTCATCCTCCTCCTCCTCCTCCTCCTCCTCTTCATCCGCATCATCCTTTTGTTGCTTAATTTCACGTTTAATCAATTGTAAATTATTGGATTTGATTATTTCCCGAAGTGGTTCCGATATGGGTTTAAATAATTTATTGATCGACTCGTCCTCTTCCGTTTTACCCAGTTTCAATGTGAGATATTTCTTGCGTATAGATCGTGCCAATTGAGCGATTTTTCGCTTACGTGCTAACCGTTCAACGTCCATTGTGTATTTGCTATAGATTTCACGTTCACACTTTAATATATACATCGAAACCTTTGCGGTATCTTCCATTGTTCAAATCGAAATCTTTAACAATTATCAATGTTCCAAATTTCTCCATCCAACATATAGAACACATCTTTTTGAATCGATCGAAAGTAACGTCTGGGGATACGTGCTCATCAAACACGTGTTTTAGATTTATTTCATCCTGTTTAAATAACACGATCAGGTTAGAATTATCGCGAATCAGTTGTTTAGGAATTTTAGAGTATGTCTGACATAGATATGATGCGTCAATGTTTCTATGTCTACACATCGAATAATATTCTCGAATTTTCTGTTGTGTCTCGCAGGATATGTCATCAAAAATGAAGATAGAATTTGGTTTTGCATCGTTCGGACTTATAATTTCTTCATTGTCTTTATATGGGAAATAACCAACCCCTTTCACTCGTTCCAAAATCTCCTGCAACAGTATGTACTTATCTTGATATAATGACTTCGAGTATACGTAAACGTAAACTTGACACCATTTGAATTGAATAACAACGATAACATAACGTTTGTTTTTCCGCATCCGCTCGGACCACAAATTAAAGCACGAAAAGAGTTTGGTGACAGTTTACCATGTTTACCAACGCGATTAGTTCTAACTTTTAAATCTAAATTCTCGATTGGAAGTGTCTGTTCTTGGTGAACGGTCTTCATCGTGTGAACCATTTCTACTTAATGATAACGTATAAAAGGAAAAGTCACCAGAGCGTATGCTCATTTACAATGTTGATTCATCAAGGTTAAGGTTTATTGAATACACTCATAAACAAGCTCCCGTTTGAATTACACTTTCCTTCATATCAATTCTGTGGTCCTGGAACTAAATTGGAAAAGCGTCTTGCACGCGGTGATAAAGGTATCAATCCTTTAGATTCCGCTTTTCGCGAACACGATATAGCTTATTCACAAAACAAATCTCTGGAGGAACGTCATAAGGCCGATAAAATATCAGAGGACGCTGCTTGGAAACGAGTTAAATCAAGAGACGCTAGCGCAGGTGATGGACTCTCTAGTTTATTGGTTACCGGTGGGATGAAGGTTAAACGAAAACTAGGTATGGGTATCAAGAAACGGAGGCGACAACGACGATGTTGTTTCCGGAAAGATATCGTTGGAAGCATCGCAAAGTCAATGGAGCCATCTTCTTCATTGAGAAAGTCCGCTATGAATGCGTTGAAAGCCGCACGGATCGCGATTGAACGAGCTGGAGGTGAAAAGCGTATCAGAGTACCAAAAGTAATACCACTACCAAAATCTGGAGGATTCCTTCCACCATTACTACCCATCTTAGGAGCTCTAGGAGCCTTAGGATCGGTTGCAGGAGGTGCGAGTACCATAGCAAATGCAGTAATAAATGCTAAGAATGCGAAAAAAAAGCTTGAAGAAGATCAACGTCACAACAAAGCTATGGAATCGTTGGGTAAAGGTTTATATTTGAGACGGAATGCTAAAGGAGGTTTGGGATTGTTTTTGAAGAAGCAACAAAAAAACTTCCAATAAAGCTACCCTATGATAGACCGCTGAACGATCGGGATTTGGTGCGTTTCGCGAATAAAAAGAAAATACCACATTTTCGAGGTGTCTTCATGCGAGACAATCTACCTAGATAACCGGTCACGAACGCATCATTTTAAACTTAGATTCAGTGAAAAACAGCGGAACTCATTGGGTAGCATTCAAGAAAAACGGTAACGATGTAGAGTATTTTGATTCACTTGGAAATTCAAAACCACCGAAGGAACTCGTTCGATATCTGGGTGGGAACGTTCAGATTTCCTATAACAACGATCCTTTTCAGAAATACAATCAAGTAATATGTGGACATTTGTGTTTGAAATTTCTCAGTCTTACCTAAACATTTAGCGAGTAACAACCATCATGGATTTCGCTTCGGCATTAATACAATACATATGCGAAACTGAAGGAGGAAGTAGTTTGAGAACAATAATTAATTTTATTTACGATAATTTGATCGAGGCTATCAATAAACCTACGAGCGAACTCACACGTAAGAATTTAATGTTTCTACCGATGGAATACAACCTAAAACATTTGAATGTGGTGTTTCTCAATCAGAAAGAGGTTCCAGAACTTATGTTCGAATACCTTTACCGTCATATGCAGTGTAAGGAACATGTCGATGAAGATTGCGATGGTCCACAACCCCCACGCAAACTATGTTCTCAATGTTTATCTGAGCAGATTTCTCACATCATGGAGAACGAGGAAATAACTCATCATGAGAAGCAAGTGTTGATAGAAGAAGTTTGCAAAGACGACCCATACTTTATGAAATCATACTTATTCCATCTCAAGGAATTCTTTGAGAGTCAACATGCACATTTCGATTCTACACCTATAGCATGTGGATACTATTGTCTAATATTACAGTGCGTTTATGCGAATAGCGTTAAAGTACTTCATGTTACCAAGCCCAATACTGATTTTTATTTGAGCGAGCAAGATGTACGTGAAATCATTAGAATTAATGATGAAGTGTTATTTCATCGATTGTCGTTCCTTGAACAACTTGAATTTTGTTCATATTATTATAAGGTCATTGCAATGATTAAATCAATGAGGGGTCTTGCTAGTTATATGGAACTTTTGTATTGTTTTATAGATGTTGCACCAGAAATCTTATTAGCTAATACTCTTCAAGAGTTTATGTTTTCGCATAAGTATAAAATTATGTATGATTTAGAGCTTGAGTGCGCAAGATGTACGTGGAATCACGAACCATGCTAGTGGATTAGGACTCTTGTATTGTTTTATCGATATTTCATCAACAAATTTTTTTGTTTATTGACTAATACACTTAGAGAAATGTTATATATAAAAAAATAAGGTTATGTATGTATGATTTAGAACAATAAATGTTTTTTATGAAAAATAGTCTTCCGGTTTGCTGTAAAGTGAGAGAGAAAAATGAAACAAATCATCATCATCATAGAAATATTTTATTTATTTTCATAAAACAATAATAAACATAGATATGAAGTATGAATAATAATAATAATATGATGGATATATAAACTTATACAATTATGGTGATAAAGAATAATGACCATAAGGTAAAGTATTTATCCCATTACCAATTATGTGTCTTTTGCTGTCGAAACGGCTGAGGGCAATTTTATTTTGTTCGATTGTATACAATTTGAAATCGAATGAGCGGATAGATCTTTGTATGCGATACATCTCAATGCCTTCTTCTAAACATCTAACATAATCTTCGAATGTGATTGTGTTCCGCAACACATAATCCAGCACCCCCTTCGCTTTCTTTGTTGGGTTACGATCCTGAACTGTATAACTATACATCTTGGATCTTAACCCCACAAACTTATCCATAATCATCTCCCCATTCTCATCCTTCATTAAGCCGACTACTTTTTTATCTACAAGTGGAATCTCAAAGTGGTTGTTCAGCGCATAATCGCTCGTATCGAATTTATGAATATATTCATTGATGATGCTCTGATAAATATCATCATCAATAATTATATGATAGATCAAACTATCTGTGTCAGTATAACATAATCTTATCATTTCAGTATCTTTATCAAGTGTAAGCATGAAGTTGTAATGAAAATCGTAGACACATGTTTTAGAAACGTCCAGAATCGTCATACCCACAAAAATTGGTTTATTGAATAACACTTCTAATTTATTTTGTTCAATGGCCACTAGATTCTCTTCAAATATTTTACTACTATTAAAATTGGGTTGTGAAATATAATAACGAGCTCCATAAGGTCCATACCATTTGTTAACTAATTTGACCGCTCTATGCTTCCGCACGTTCTCCATCGATTTCCCGAAAATAGCATTGATGAGCAACTTGAATAGTGCTATCTCAAAGGCGTTCTCAGAAGCCGCTCTCAATCTGGTATTCAAATCAATATAAGCTTTCAACCACGGCGCTTGTTTAAACTCTAGAACTCTATGGACTTTAGTTAGTACCATTCCTAAAGTCAAACATTGTTAATAATTTTGGTAATTTACTACCCGGTGGAGCCGTATGAGTTGGACAAGGAGGGAGATCTTTATGAAGGTCAAGCAATGTTGTAGGATACTCCAAATCAACCTCTAGAATGTACCCGATAGGGCTTTCATCGGAAACATGTTGTACGTCGATATTATCAACATTTTCAACCCACTCAAACCCATCGTAAGGTAAATATTGAATCATAGCCCACCCATATAGATTGCACACATCGAAATACATTAGATAACTATTTTCTTCTTGTGGATAGTGATTATGCATATATTTATTGTTGGCTTTTGCAAATCGATTACTGCATTGACTCACACCCCCTCTAATCCCCCGTTCCAAAAATAATACCATATCGATATCTTTTAAATATTGTAGCGATACGTTTGTATATTTAAGCATACAATCCCATGTGTATGACGGAAGAGTGAAGTAGTGTGCGGGGTCTAAATCGAACACGCATTTGTTCCGAAAATTCTCGAATACATCGGCCAGCAATAAAACGTCTGTTTTCAAATACAAATCCGAATAATCACCTGAATTTTTACACTCAAATCGATTCCAAACTGATTGAACGTGTTGATAATCTTCCTCACTTATCGATCCATCTCGAAGTTTATTGAAGAATTTCTCGACCGGAGGAAGATTTTCATCGTTTAATTTCCCCCACTCATCCATGTGTTCGTATGGGAAAACTCCTTTAAGTGTTAACAGTTTCAAGTTTTCTTGAGATAAGTGGGAAAACTCGCGTTTCAAAATAGTCAAGTCATCCTCACTCAAATGAGGAACTAATCTATCTAAACTTGAATCCAAAAATCTACACGAGTCTATAAATCGAAATTTAACAATAGAATTTGTGGAGCTTCTGGTGAAACTTATATATTTCTCTTTATTCAAGGGGAGCACCTGAATATTTGTTTAGACGATCTAGCCAAATCTCTAATTGATGAAAACATATCGTACCCACACAAATTGTGAGCTACGACCGGTACCACAAATTTATATTTATAATTTAAATTGCAATCTTGGTGGGCTAATCCTCGATATTTTTCTGTGAAATGGCAATGATCTTTAACACGAATATCCTCCTCTTCGAACAACACACCACAAATGTGACATTTGGTTTCATACATTATGCTGACTATACTAATTCCACCAAAATCAATGGGTATATTACATTTTAGTTTTAGATCGATGAATTCTCCAATTTCATCTGATTGTTCAGTAAACATTTAGCCGGATTAGGCCCTCTATAACTATTGTAACGTGATAGGGAATCGTTGAAATGACATTTCAGGTAGAAGCCTTCACTGTGAGCTTCATGTAGCTGCGTTCTGTTTGTATATGAATTTGCACTGGATTGAGAGCAGTTTTGGATGGGTAATAATAGAGCTTCAAAATCAAAGTAGATAATAAAAGGTACAGGCAGTTTGTTTGAATGATTTGTAAATTTCAAATAATCCTCGTCGGGGAATGTTATTTTACAAGTATTCATCTTGCCACAATCCTCGATATGATTATTGTACTTGATCTCAGTCCAGAAATTATTCAAACATCTCTCACATAAGTGATTTTTGTGTTTAGTGGTAATTTGAGAATTTACTAATCTTGATAAATTTTTGATTAAACAGTAATGAAATTTCACTATCGGATCTACTTGAATGGAGGAGGAGGTTGATGATTCCTCTTCGCGGTAATACATGTCTTGAATCAATAATAAATTGAAGTGTTTTTCGAGTTTATTTTTGGTCAGGTATGCAGGGAGAACCTTCAATTTCTCCCCATTTTCATTTTTACATAATTGTAGAACAAACATATGAATAGAAATATTATTATTTTTCTCAAATACATGGATTTGTGAAATGAGTAGGGGAAATGTTAAATTTTGCAAATTCAAAATTGTACTAAAATGCGAGTATGAAGATTTTCGATCTGAATGTGGGTTAGTAGCAGGATGAAATCCAGCTGTTACTGCCCAAGCAAAACAGTACTCGTCATAATTTTTAATGTTAATAACTGCATGCTTAAGTTGGATTTCTTCAGGTAAAACAATATAGGACGATCCTGAATTGATAGTTTCATGTTCATTAATATTGATTTCTAGACTTATCACATCTCTGAGGCTCCACCCACTTTCTCTTCAGTAAATTCTTCCAGTTTAACTTGAAGTTTACCAATGACATACTCCTTAAACCACTCCAACAAATTGTTCAAAGTATCTATTGGAGCGGATTTTGTATGAAAATATTTGAATTCTACCTGGATAAGCTCTTCATTAACATCGGTTTGATATATTCACAACAAAATGTTGTGGTGACTTTAATGAAATAGTATATATGTAAAATTTGACAACTCTAGAACTAACGAGATTAAAAGCATCATACAAAAAATTTAATGGGTCTAAATGTGAAATATTTATTATCAACCCAGTTCGAATTCGTTGAGAAAATGCAGACTTACCATCTTCTTAACGAATACGATCGCTTCGATTTTTATTTGAGGGGGCGGGTTTATTTCGATTTTGTAATAAAATTTTGAATCTTCTTATATGCCCCACATTAGCTTGAATTTGATTTTTCTCCCCTAAATTGAGTGAATCATTAGTTAAATGCCTATTAAAAGTTCGTATATATTTAGTACAAAAATCTATCCACTTTTGTGTCTCTTGAGGAGAAAATTTCGATTTAACGAGGTTCTTATGAGCTTCACCGATAATTTCAGAACTAAGTTTCGCGATGGACGACTCCATAATAATGATAGGATAAACACCTCACCTTACAATAAATGGAACAATTTTAACCTTAACGTTGCTGCTGCTACTCCCTCTCTGCTCCTATATTAATACTTGTCGGTACTTAATTTTTCCTCATCCCGGAAAAGTTAGTCTATAGTTTTCTACTATTGGGGAAATTTTATCACGTTTTGGTAGGAACCACTGAAAACTCTGCAAGCTCCACCAGAACAGCTGCACTAAATTTTGTTTTGGTTGGTTTCAATCTCTTGATTTTATTTTCGAAAAATCCGTTTCTATAAAAACAAAACTGAAAGTCCTTAATAACGTACAACAACAAAGACGAATTTTACGTTTGGAATTCAAGTGAAAAACAAATTATTGATATGGAGGTAATTTGAATTGTTTCAATTTGAAGTGAAAAACAACTTACTGATATGGAGTTAATTTGAATTGTTTCAATTTGAAGTGAAAAACAACTTATTGATTTGGAGTTAATTTGAATTGTTTCAATTTGAAATGATAGTTTTCTTAGACAAATAATAATATAGACTCACCTTTTAGATATAAGCACTACACAAAACACGAGTTGATTGTTTAAGGATTGAATGTATAATGACTAAGATCATGCAATCGCATTCCTAGATAACTAATTCCACTCACAGTTGCTTACGTTAGTAATGACTAATGAAACGATAATTAAATTCGCCCCTAGCAAGTCTAGACTAGAGTATATCACTTATTGTTATTTGTTTACCTAATGAATGACTCAATTGTTTTCAATTATTCTCGTATAAACTGAATGTGATGACGCAGATGTATGCAAAATGAATTGCTTCCACGTGTTCTCATATACTCAATGTGGTTTCTGGTGTAATAATTTCATATACGTAAGTAATCATTTAACGTTGAGGAAATTTGTAGGTTATTTAAAAAGTTCATTATTTTGGAATTACGGTGTGGTTCAATAATGGATGACAGTATAGCTACAACATTAGTCAAATTTTTCAAATTCCTCACGCAAACATCAGCAAAACACCTCATAGATGTCGTCCTTTGACGTCAACTGTTCTGACATTGACATTTAGCTATGATAGTTCATCGGTTTATTAATAGATGGTGATATAGTAATATTTCGAATTGGGGTCTCATAGATGTCGCCATTTGACATTAACAGTTCTAACATTGACATCAAAGCTATGATAACTCATCGGTTTAGTGATAGATGGCGATATAGGCTACAACATCGGTAACATTTTGAATTGGAGTCTCATAGATGTCGTCCTTTGACGTTAACTGTTCTGACATTGACATCCAGTTATGATAGTTCATCTGTTCATAAATTTCTCGCTCAAAAACATTAACAAGATACCTCATAGATGTCGTCCTTTGACGTTGACAGGTACGCATGACGGTTGATCGGTTCATTCATAGATGTAGTAATTTGAATTTAACTGTTCTGACATTGAGATTGAAGTATGATGGTTCATCGGTTCATTAAGAGATGGCGGTGATGTAGCTATAACATCAGTCATATTTTGAATTGTGACCTCATGGATGTCGTCCCTTGACGTTAACATTTCTGACGTTGACAGGTATGCATGACGGTTGATCGGTTCATTCATAGATGTAGTCGTTTGGAGTTAACTGGTCTGACATAGACATTTAAGTATGATAGTTCATCGGTTCATCAGAAGATGGTGGCGATGTAGCTACGACATCAGTCATATTGTGGTTTTGACGTTTATTCTTCTGACATTCGCATCCAACGTCGGCCATGATAAACATCACCAAAACACCTCTACGTTTGAATTTGGTGGGTCGATGACGTCACATCCAACTAACCTCACATCCAGACCTTT